>JAULBZ010008491.1:0-10675 GCA_032360805.1 Neoturris breviconis | reverse complement strand
AAATTAAATCTCCGCGAAAATTTACACTTCAGATCAATTCGCGAAATTAAATCTCCGCGAAAAATTACATTTTGGACTATCCGCGAAATTAAATCCCCGCGAAATGTTTGAATTTCGCGGATAGGCTGAACCGCGAACTTTAATCCCTGCGAACATTAATCCCCTTAAAGTAGCTTCTCTTATTCGCCTCGCTCATTTTGGAGCATTTTTGAGGGGTTTCCGCCATATAAAAGTAGAAGCACTTTATGTTTTCTGCTGAAACTTAGTATTCTAAACTAAAATTGCCTGGAGCACGAAATGACGTAATAATTTTTTGAAAAATTTGCCTCCCTTATTAGACTTGGTCATTTTTTGTTGCTTCTTGAATGGTTTCGACTAATAAAAACAACCGTCCCGCTTATTAGTCTTGCTCATTTATTTGCCTTTTTGAGGGTTTTTAAGCAGTTAAAATAGAATGGTTTTACATATTCAGCTAAAATTTAATATTTTCCTTTGAATTCATAAGGAGAACTTATTCGCCTCGCCCATTTTCATTCATTTTATAGTCCTTTTACGGCTGATAATTGTGTTTTTTTTCTACCTATTTGGCAGAGATTTGGTATTTTAAACTGAAATCAACCGGGGAAGTTATGTTTGCCTTCTTAACAATAAGGTACTATTAGTGCCAGGGAGCTTAACGCTAGTTATATATAATAAAAGGTGGTTTCCATCATCGGTTGTTTAAATTAAAAATAAAGAAACACTAGACAATGCATTTAATGTTCTTTTATTAGAAAAACTCCCTCCTAAGTTTCCTATTAAATTTGTAATTCACGTTGAGATAATTCTTAAAAATAAACTAACTAACTTTATAACATAACATGTAATAATATTTTTATATTTCTTGATCACATTTTCATTCACTTTTTAAATAAGTTATTTTTGCTAGAGTTCCCTGGACACCAGTGTTCATTCATTTGGGACTAGTGCCAGAAATATTGGTTCAAGCATGGCATATCCACTCCCCATCTTCCCTCCTTGTATAGAAATTTACTTATTAAGACCAAACTGATTAGTCATATCACGCAACACAGTCAACGAAATCGAAAATATATTGGCCAGCAGTCTCATAATGCCAATACTATATTTTAGAATTGTACCACACCTTTTTTCAGTCCATGGGAAAATGCAAATTGAGCCAGAATAGTCTGAAGCTTTGCTTAGTGATTATTTCAACCGCTAAGGAACACGGTCTTACCAGGTTTAAGTGCTTCTAATGGTACTAAATAATTCTCTTGTGTTACTTGAGTTGGCGTAGTGTCTATAGAAGGTGGAGTTTGAATTCGTGGTGGAGTTTGAACTTGTGGTGGAATGTGAACTTGCGGTAGAGTTTGTGCTTTAGGTGGTAACATTTGAGGTTCAGTTTTTGATGGAAGTTGTTGAGATGATGATATAGCTTGTGTTTGAGGTGTTACGATAGGAACATCTAGAGTTTAAATCAAATGTACAGTATTAAAAGTAGCCTACCAAACCCAGTGAAAGTTAAACCTAAGCACATTAATATGATTTGCATACACATATTATATGTGAGTGTTTGAAATAATGTCTTTATTAAGATGGTAAAGTTTCAGTTCGAATAAACATTTGGAACACCTTTTTTAAGGTAAAATTATGTCAGGTCAAAGTGGAGGAGAGTAATGAAATTTCATATCCAGGATAAACACCCAAATTTTACATGAAATTAGGATTTCTTATTAAGTTGATAAAGTTTCAGGTCAAATAAACAATTGGAACACCTTTGTCAAGGCAAAATCAAGTCAAGTGACTGTGGAGGAGAGTAGTGAAATTTCATATCAAAGATAAACATATAAACTTTACATGGCAATAGGATTTCATGTCCTTATTAAGTTGGTAAAGTTTCGGATCAAATGAACAGGTGAAACACCTTTATCAAACTATATCAAATCACTGTGGATGAGAGTAGTGAAATTTCATATCATAGCCTGAAGCAATGCTTAAAAATAACTTCTCTACAGTTGATATGAATTACATACACACACTATACATCATAATATATAATATATAGATTTCATACATCATTACACATCATAGCATTATATACCATGTATTTATGTCTAAATAAAGAATATCGTAACTTATAAGCTATGGGACTATTAAAATATAGGTGCATTAAACATAATTACAGTTTAATAAAAACATGGTTTCTATTTGGAATAAACTTTTGACATTTAACTATATATACATAACATTTAATAAAAGGTGGTTATCTGTTGCTAAAATTAAAAATAAAGATAATAAATATAACAATGCAACAGAAGAATACATTTCCTTAAATTATTATAATTTTATTATAAAACAACAAAATGTTTTTTACTTCTAATTCGCAATGGGAATAATTAAATATGAAATCATCAACTGAACATTACATATAATAAAACTTTTATAGTCCCTAAGTGCTTTCATTAGAAAGCACTTAGGGACTATAAAAGTTATATTACAAATGTAATGTTAATATTATATATTTATTTCAAAATTGAAAAAAAGAAGCTTCCTAAAATTAAAATGGAGACTTCAATTTCAGAAATTGCAAAAATTATTTTTATAAAAAATATCACTAATCATCATCAAAGTCTCATAGAAAACTATTTTCAAAAAATTTTCTTAATATTGTGTCAATTTTTTTAAAAATTCGGACCAAAAATACTTTTTTGGCCACATTTTGGGCAAAATTTCGCTAAATATTAAAAATACTTCGTTTCTGATGAAAATTGGTATGTGACCAAATTTGATGGCGCTGATTCCAAATCTGGTCTTTATTTCTCAAAATTCAGACCAAAAATATCTTTTTTAGCCACATTTTGGGCCAAATTTCGCCAAATATTAAAAGTGCTTCGATTTTGATGAAAATTCGTATGTGGCCCAATTTGATGGCCTCGAATGCAAATTTTATTTTTATTTTTCAAAATTCGGACCAAAGATATCCTTTTTGGCCATATCCATAAAGAGAAAGTGCTTTATTTTTGATGAAAATTGGTAGGTGATTTCTTCTGCCGGGGATATTTCCTTGCCTGTTGTCCTTGTCTGGTGCCTTGGGTTCTGATGCCTTTCCTTGGTCCATTTGCCTGTGTCTTTCTTCTGCCAGGATCTTTCCTTTGCCTATGGTCCTGTGGCTTTTCCTGTGCCTATTCCTCAGTCTGGTCCTGCCTTTTGCCTGGTGGGATATTTCCTTGTCTGTTGCCTTTTGGGGCCTTGGCTCTGTTGCCTTTCCTTTGGTCCCTTGCCTCTGACTATTTTTGCCTTTCCTCTGCTGGGGATCTAAATTCCTTTGCCTATTCCTCAGTCCGGTCTTTGCCTGTGACCTGTGTTCCTCTGCCGGCTTGCCTGTCTTAAAATTTCGCTTGCGAACATAGTGGTGGCCTATACACCCACGCTACGCAACCCTTAAAATATTGATCGATCCCTGATAATGTTTTTAATGTTTAAACTGGTATCAATTAATTAAATGTTTTTTGCTTAACTACTTATTATTCCTCAGATTATGTCTTATTGATAACCAAAGAATTATATACAATGTGACACTTACTCTTTTACCACGAGGGCCCTTCTCACCAATGCCTCCTCTTGTACCAATGGGTCCCTAAACAAAAAAGACACACGATAAATTATTTTTAAGTTTTCCACACTGTAGTATACCTGGCAGAATAATTAGTGTTTTTTTGCCAGATATGCCATAAGATAATGGGTATCATTTAATGGTCAACAAGTATTTTCATCCAAGTGTAGGATAATCAATATGAATGCATACATAGTTCTACATTGCACTAGTAATCACATAAATGACAGTGCAATTAAGGATAAATTCACGAGTAATTATTAAAAGAACATCAAATTTTACTGAGTCTAGAAGACGAGGTAAAATTTAGTTTCTTGGATCAATAGTGTAGTGGTGTGCACCTCGGATTTTACTGCAGCGATGTGGGTTCGATACCCTACTCCGCAGTCCTACAAAGCAGCGTTACTTTTCTTCACATTACATTGTAGTACATTTTACTGCATTGTAACGGATTCGGAGAAAGTTGTGGTCAAAACAATTGTATATTAACGTTACTTTGTCCACGTTAAGTCTTTTACAGTGCAATCACATACCACAAACAGTGCAGTATTACAGATTAAATGCACACACAATCAGTGTAATATTGCATTGCTAATGATTATGATGTATATACATCTGAGATAAATCAATAATATCACCATAATAAAACAATTTCATCTATTTTAATTTGATTTGTTTAGAAATTATTGTTGCATAAAACTTAATGCCTGATTTGTTGAATGCCCCAGGGAGCAGAATCACAAACATCAATTGACTATACAATTTTTGATCAGGAGAATTGAGAAATATCCCAATGGGCATGTGATGTTTGTTTAACTTAAAAAATGCCACATCGCGTTACATTGTAAAAACGTGACGTTGCAACAGGGACTGTAATGGATGTTATTATTATGAAATCCATAATTAAACATGCTTTCACAAAATACTCAAGTATAAAATAATGTTATTTATTTCACAAATAAACAGTAACACTACTTACCCTGCCACCCCTCTTTCCAATTGCACCAATTAATCCATCTAATCCATCCAAACCCTAAGATAAAACTAGCAGGTAACTAAATGTTTTCAATAAATGATAGTTTCGCCATAATATGAATGTATAAAAAACAAAGTTTTTAAATTTTGGCAGAATTTCTTCTGGATTTATTTCCATCATCGGTGCTGTATTTTTATACATCCATAATTGTTTTCAATAATTGAAGTTTTGATCTAAAGGTTTCATTTAATTTTAAACAAATCTCCACTAGGCGAGTTGATTCACGCGAATTCTAATTGAAGCCATTACATTGGTTGAAAGCAAATTTGTGCAAATGAAATTGCCTAGTGAAGATCCATCCGCCTTAATGTTATTGTATCATGGTTTGGAATAACTGTCAGTCATCACTAAGAAGGAGATATTTTTTAGGTTATTTTCAGTCAAATTGACTGGTAGTTATTTCAAACCGTGTAATATGAATTTACCAACGAAGTATGTGTTGTATCAAAATTAAATTCGATTTTTTATTAAATGATGAAAATAACTATTGAAGCCATAGGCATATCATACTTTAAATGTAGAAATTTTTGTGAACATTTATTTTTGGGAGTTGAGAAATATCTATTTTTTTGCAAACATTCAAATTTATGAATTAAGGGGTTTTTTTTGCGGACATTTTATTTCTCGAATAAGGGAAGCGTACAATAAATTTTGCAAATTAAGGAAGGAGAAAGACACTCTTTAAAAGAATAAATCACTTTTTAAAATATTTATGATATTTCACTCGATTGTAACATTATTCGCCTCACTCTGAGCAGTCCAACTCACAACCTCGTTCCCAGGGCATCTTGCATTTCAAAAAGGCAAGAAGCTCTGGGAACGTACTTGTATAAGCCGTAATCGTTTGTAAAACCTTTTCTACATCATGTTCACTTACCATAAACAAAAGGATTCACATTCTGAAACATAAAAAAAAATTGCAAACATTTAATTTCGCGAATCATAAAGAAACTTTTTTTTTCACTAACATTTATTTTCGCAAATTTGTGGTAAATTCACAAAATTCATTAAAAGTTTGCAAACATTTCTAAGGTATTCATACCTTATTCCCTTTGGTGTCAATGTCTCCTGGATTTCCAATCTCTCCCTAAAATAAAACACCACTACAAACGTCTTCAGTCACTATGTTGTAGCTAAGTTTGCTTCTCACAATAATCAAAAACCACCTTGATTACTTAGAATACTAAAGGGTTTCTTTCTTCAAATTAAATACTACGTTTATTATATCTATGCATTTTATATTAAATAATTAAATAATTCATTTATAGTTCATTTTTCTTCAAAGTGCTCAAATACCAGCTTTATTATAATAATAACGTTCATTTGGAGGGCATTGTTGTCATTTGCGGTCTGCAGTCTGCAGTCTTTGCAGAATCAAATTCCGTAATCAGTAAACCTAACAAGATTTGTATAGAGACTATTTTTAGAACATATGTATCCCTTAAAAACTTTACTAAATTAGACCATGTAAAAAAACATTGTAATAATTCAATTAAAGTTCTGACTGTTAAATAACACAACACTAACGAGGTGGTTTGTACCTGGGGCACGTATCAAAACTACTTATCATAATATTCCTATTAAATGAGTTTTCATGAACAATGATCATATACTTGATGTTTGGTAAGAGCAAATAAAAGAAGAAGACATTGTATTGAAATTCTTGAACAGGCAGTTATGCTCATTTATGCTCGCTAATATTTTATTTATTATCTACTAGTGCTTGCAATATGTGCACTAATTTATATTTAACTACAATTCCTTCAAACTTGCAAAAATTAATACTACTTACCACTTGTCCTTGTTTCCCCAATGAACCTGGCAATCCAGAATAACCTTGATCTCCCTAAACATATAAAGTAAGAATAGCTAATTGTTTAAACATTATTACCTACAGTAGCCTTAGAGTGATTGTCACAGGGATCAAAAGAAATAGGTCATTACAATGTACACATGTAAGCACTGTCTATTAGATACAGGATTATGAAGAAACAGGTTGCCATTACAAATGTAAACAACCTAGAAAGTGATTGGTTTATTCCTTATAAAGAATTATTATGTATCCTATGACGTGACAACTGTGACATTATTTATAATATTATTTTATCATGCTACTGTTTATATATCACATTCAAATGTAACTCAAATATTTCTATACCATTGCAGACAAAACAATACCAAAATAATGCAAACACCAAAACAAGTTTAAGTATATGTTGGAACAAGTTACCAAAGGAAGACAAATCAGATGGTTTGCTTTTATGGTAGGCAAGGACTTAGAACAGGAGGTGAATAAAGGATTGAAATATGAGAGTTATGGAAAAACATAGAAAAGCTCTACGTAGTGGTCTGAAAGGATATTTCCATGAATAACTTCATTAATTTATCTAGATAAGTAGATATAATTGACCTTTGAATATAATGGACAGGACAGGACAGAACCTCATTCAATATTACTTCCCCGAAGCCAAATATTATCTGACATTGAACTTGGCTTTGTCTACTAAGTATTTAATAGGTATCAACAGGATTACTATTGGTATGTGTTGTTGTTACAGAATATCAGGGTATCGCAGTTTTCAGTTTTTGGCAGTTATTTTGAGGCTTTGAAGAGATTATTGGTAGAAATTGACATCACACATCGTGGAACCAATGGAATGTCTATAATTTCTTTCTACGCATGCGCGCATTTTCCGTTTGGTTTCCGTTCCGCAGAAAACTTTCTGAAGTAGAAAACAGTCTTTACACAAAATATGTTAGCTTCAGTGTTTGAAACAAGGGCAACCAATTACTGTGGAGCCCACAAATACCTCCTCATCCACAGTGATATTTACTCTTATTGCAAAACCTAGGCTTGCATTAGAATTGAAAAAGCACATACAACAACTCCTCTTGGTCCAGAAGATCCCTCCTTTCCATTAGGTCCCTAAAGAAAGTAACAGAGAAATTATAAACAAGCTTTATTTATTAATTTTATGTTTCTCTATTTAAATAAACATGATCGAACAATGAAAACAAAATCTTTTAATAACACCAATGCTTAACACATATCATTCCTTAAAATACTAGCTAATTAGTAAACTAAGGGATGATGTGAGACTCAAACTCACGACTTTTTGTAACACTAGTTGAGAGTTCGAGTCTCACCTCAGCTCTTAGTTTACTAGTTTGCTAGTATTCTAAGGACCAATGCGTTAGCATTGGCATTATCAATGATAAGTCACTGAAGATAATACAACTATAATCTTTTAACTGGTAGATTAATAAACTTACAGAGCTACCATCGTTACCAGCAAATCCCATTCGACCAAATGCTCCAATATATCCCTAAAATAACAAAAGAGTCAATAAGACATAACTGCAGTGTTTGTTGAGCTTTGTAGTTGTGCGGAAAGATCTTTGAACTTTGTAGCTGTGAAGGATAGATCTTCGAGCTTTGTAGCTTGAAGGTATGCTCAAAAAGTCCCCCCTTTACAGTGATTATTTGCTCTTATTTTAAACACGGAATTGCAGTATACAACCAGTATGCAGGAACTGCAGTATGCAACCACACTTATCACACACTTATTGATTTTACGAATTTAATTTATAGTAAGTAAGTTGTCCGACCGCAGTCGGAGGCGATCCGAAGGCTCCTCTTTCATTAGCTTCTAGCACGAGGGTAGGGGAGGGCGCCACTCCTTTCCCAGATCAAGTTGACCTACTTGTAATGGATTGGTTTCTTCGGAAAAAAAGGAACCAATCCATTGCAAGATGGTTGACTCAGTACTCTCCTCTGTATATTTTATTTTTGAGACGGTCCCTAACATAGTAGACCATAGTAAATCAACTCAATTATTATCATTTATTAATAATTAGTACTTAACATAAGAGCAAATAATCACAGAGAAGGCGTAAAATATCGCGTACAAGCCAAAAGAAGATATTCATTGATAGAAATTGACATTGTAGAAATCAACCTTAAAGCCTGCAACCTTAAAGCCATGCTAAATATAACTAGTACACACTAAGGTTAGTCCTAATGATCTTATTGTTAGATTCCACTACCAGCGCTACTTCAAAATGACAATTCTGCCATTAATACTTCTATTTCAAAGCATTTATATAGGCTAGCAGTGTAAAGTTTTTTTAAATTGCTATTGTCTGTTTTTAAATACAAAAATGGCCAAATTTGTATTAGTTGGATGACGTCACAAATCCTAAATAAATAAAAATATATATGGTTGTTGCAATTGTTTAAATTTGATAAAAATTGCTAACAAATTCAACATTTTGAATCAATTTTCAACAAAAATAAAGATTAAGTTATCATTTATTTGATGATACAAATTTAGACATTTTCTTAAATAAATCGGACAAAAGCTATATTTAAAAATTAACTCCCTAGCCTATATAAGAAATTAGCTGGTAATTAAATCTAACAATTAGGTAATTGGGACTGGCCTTAAGTTGCCTGAGCAGTGACTTAAGTTGCCTGGTCAGTGACTATTTGTTTTTTAGGGCAGTTGAATCTCAATTTCTCAAATACAATATTTTTTTTAATTCCCTAATTTTTAAAACTATTTCTCAGTCCCTTGATTGGCCTCAAGTATATGTATTATGTAACAGATCAAAAATACACTAATATATGTTACTTCCAACAGATATTTACCTTCATTCCCTCTGTCCCTATTTCACCCATTGATCCTTGAGATCCCTACAATAATAATACAGAGAAAATAAGTTTAATGCAAATGTTATGAACACTTTACTGAAACAGTAACCATTTGAAGTTTCTAAGGGTGTATAGTCATAGAATAGTCAGTAGAAATCATGAACATAATAATAAGACTAAAGGCTGTTTTCCACTTAAGAAAATTTTGTGCAGAACAGAAAATATGTGCGCGCACATTTTCCGTTTCGTGCAAAATTAATTTGAAATGGAAAACAGCCTTAAGTAACAACCAAAATTATACTTACCTGAGGTCCTAATTTACCAGGTGCACCAGCGGGTCCAAACTTTCCTTTCATTCCCTTAAAGAATGTAGAAGATTTCAACACAAGGCAGTTTCAAAATAAGAATAAATAGTTATTATGGAGGAGAGATTTGGGACCTGAAACCATGCTAAAAATCACTCCTCCACAGTGATTTTTTGCACCTATTTCGACCACTACAAGGAACAAATACTATCATTTTTCAATATTATGATTTATCTGTGCCAAAGTGTGTGCAAACTAAGAAGAACCAAATCCAGAGCAAGATCTTGATCTAGCTACTCTTTTCAGAAGTATTTATAGACAGCTATACTTACTTGTTGTCCACGTCGTCCTACATTTCCTTTAACACCCCGTACACCCTAAATATCGCAAATACATCTTTGTAGTAATATTACAATACAGATTAAAAAAATACAGATTTACAACTTCACACTTGTAGGCATATAATGTATACATGCCATATGTAGGGCTATATGTACGTAAGCTATATACATATTGTTGATATATGAATAGGTTACATGTTTTAAAGAAACCATGTTTTTTTAGGACTGACTTCTTTCTATCATATGTTAGAAATAAACACTAGACAATAAAAGAATGCAACAGAAGAAAACAATTCTTTTTCTTTCTTTATAAAATGCTTCCTTTATTTTATTTCCCACTATATTTCTTATTCATATTGGGAATAATTAATGTTATAAAGTCATTAACTTTATAACATATTATGGTGTAAGAACTTTTATGACCTTTAATTACTTGACACCACTACTCGATATATTCATAGTCTGTAGATCCAGTTTTCAAAACATATCCAAAATTAAAACAAAAGTGAAGAATATATGTCAATTTGTTAAGATTTCAGGAACATAATTTAATATAAAAATGTGTTGTTTCTACAATATATTATTGTTGTTGCTGTTTCTACTGATGTACATATTTATTTGTTGTCAAAAATAAAAGATAAATGTAAAAAGAAAGCCGAAAGCACATAACATAAATAATGACAGTTAAATAGTGTTTATATAAATAAAGTTTGAATTGACTTTTCA
>JAULBZ010008490.1:0-10677 GCA_032360805.1 Neoturris breviconis | reverse complement strand
GAGATTGTTTACGCAAGGATGCGTCTAGTTCATGCTTAAGTGCTAAATGTGTGATTTTTCAAACCCAGGGGTTTCTAATTTCTTTTTGTAAGAATAATTAGACAAAAAGTTTTTTCTTCAATAAAAATTCTCGTGAAATATTATATAGAATCCAATCAACAGTGTTCGAAATATGAATAAATAAAAATGGCTCCTCCACTGTAATTATCAGATTTCTAGCTTTAAGCCCCACGTAAATTGTAAATTGGGGATCACGATTTTCTTTGTTATACACCAAAAATGATCTAAAATGCCTATTCTTGCTATTCTTTGATATTCACCTTAGAAGAATGTTTATACATTCTTCAGTGTCCAAAGCATGGCCCCATCACTTTTTTGCAGAGTAAATATTTTGAAAAGCTTGTTTTTGAAGAAAAATGATTTGTCTTATTTCTAAATTATTTTGCAGTGCATTTAGAATGATTATTGATCCTAATATAGCATTTTTAGCAAATACAAAGTGGCAGATTATTAACTATTTCCCAGTCACACCCAACCATAGTGAGTTCTTCCTTAGTCACTATGTTATGGCCCACACACTTCTAAAAACTCCAAGCAGATAAAAAAAATGTGTCATTATAAAAATAAAACTTAATAGACCAAAGAAAACAAATTAGATTGTTTGTCTAAACAAACCTCCACTCTGCAATAATGATGTAGTTGGATTGCGACATTGATTGATTGCTTCATGCTTCAATTACCTTTTTCCTTCTACATTTTTCATAATCTCATGTTGACCTTACTAAAATCTCAAATGACAGATTATAACGTTAAGAAAATGAACAAGAGAAACAAGAAGAAGGAAATTCTTGGCTATGTTTTAACTGGATGAAAAGAAAGAGCTTTATTTATTATAAATCAGGCCTTACACACCTTCAATAAATAAGTAAATCAAGGTCACATGGTCTGAAGTATAAATAAGTCCATGAGGTGGAAAATAGTCACATGCTTCTAACTGTCTGTTGTATTTATCGTGTGTACTTTATAGAATGTAATTTATGGTTAAAAATGCTGGAAGATAGCTAAGATAACTCTACTATAGAAAAATCTTGTGTTATTATTATTATTCTCAGATATAAGATATAAATAAGGTTATTTTTCGTTTGAACAAATTAGATTATAATGTTAAATTCATAATGCCCTTCTCAAAATAAAGTTTATTTTACCTATTATTCTATCTACAAAAATAATGATAAGAACTCCAGATGATTGATTTTGATTTAGATATTATAGCTTATGCTTCTATTTTCTCTCAGTCTGAAAATAACTGTCAGACATTACCTGTGAAGAAAATTGTTGTTCTAGAGTCTTTACTGCAGACTTTGTTTTTGTCCACTGGGTAGTATTAAAGACAAGCTATTTCTTTAAGTTTATCCAAATTTTTTATTTTTTAAAGATTTTTGACTTTTTGAAGATGTTACGGATGGGAGGATTGTGTATTTACAATGACAGGGTACACTTTAAATGATTAACAATTCAATTTCAATGTTTCTTTATTCACATATTAAAACTCATCAAGTGGGTAATTAATTATAAAACAATAGGAAAATATATTAATTAACCACACACTTGTCAACTCTGAAGCCGTTCACGTGTGATAACAATGAATCACCTCTTTATATCATGTGTTTTCTTGCCAATGTTAGTCATTGCGTTAAATAAAGAAATCGGTGTCATAAAATTGGCCATGCCAACACACTGTTTAAAATAAGATAATCAGCTTTTAGCCTGAAGCAATGCTCAAAAATCCCTCCTCCATAGTGATTATTTTCTCTTATTTCAAATACTGCAACAAAAAACAAAAAAGTGCATGCAGTTGTCAAAAATAAGAGTATTATCACTGTGGAGAAGGGACTTTTGAACATAGCTTCAGGCTTTACTCCTCCACAGTGATTATTTGCTCTTATTTAGACAACTGAGATGTTAACAACAGTGGTAAGCATATATAATATCAGTGAAGGAGAATACTTGCAATCTTTTATCGTTTTTTTTTTTACATCCTTTGTAATTGTAGGGGGTCTAATAACAGGAGGGAGGGGTCTGCATAAAATCTGAAAATTCTTAAAAGGGAGGAGAGTATAGGCAAAATATTTTATAGTTTTTTTTGTGTTTTTTGTCATCTTTTGCTGCTTATAGGCACATTTATTGAGCTTCTTTAAACCTAGTGAAGGAGCATTTTTTGACATAATTGACCATCCCTAAAGACTGTATTCGAAATAAAAGTAAATTATCTCCTCAGATACTACATTTGGCTTATTTTGATGAATGTGATGTTAAAATAGCTACTATTCACATTTCATCCACCCCCTGCTAGTGTGAGAATGACTATAGTACAATTTATAGCATTATACAGATATGATGATGAGCTAACAAAGAAAGGCTATCAATTTAAATGAGATCAATGCTGTGATTAATTTCTCATTAATAATGACAAATACAGCTATTACTTTTAATCATAGAAACTATTTCAAAAACTTGCTCCAAGTCAGCAGTAAAAATGCTAGAACCATATTGAAAATATTGTTCTAGTGTCTTTTACTTCTGACTTTGAACAAGTCTTGCGATTAACCAATGTTTATAATATCAGTGTTTGAAAAGGAGAATATAATTACTGTGGTGTTGAGGAAATTATTGTGGAGGTATTGAGGTACTGAGCATTGCGTCAGCTAAAAACAATGCTCAAAATTCCCTCCACCACATTAATCATTTGCTCTTATTTCAAACACCGAATATAGTGCTTGATATGAGATCAAATAATCATTGTGGAGGAGTGATTTTTAAGCATAACTTCAGACTGCTGGTTGAAACTAATTCCTCCACAGTGATTATTTCAGACACTGTACTACGGAATGGCTTAATAATTTAATTCCTTTTAATCCACATTTTACTTATTTTATATGACCTTTTAAGTAAAGATTTATATACAAACTCACTAATCTTCAAACGGGTACGCATTTCCGAAAATAAAAATAATAATTGGGCAGGCAAGGAAATTCATAATGACATGTTTAAACCACATGAGTTAAAAGTTGAGAAGATTCATTGTTAAAAAGTATCAAATTACGTCAATAAATCTTCAAGTGTTTATACTATATAAATAACAAAACAATCACCCGCCTATAAAAAGATTTTATATTAAAATCTTTATCAAAAAGAAATTTAACACTGAACAGACAGTAGATGATAAAAAGACATGATATAAATTGAGAATTGGCTTGATAAAAAGAAGGGTATACAGACATTTGATGATAGCAAGTAATAACAAATAATAACGCTGAGAGGTTATTGGAATCACCACGATTAGAAACTTAATTAGATCAAATGAAGGATAGAAGGATAGAGGTGCAGCCATACAGATTAGTTTCATCAATTATTATTTCGAAATATAAATATGGTGGTGATTATATTTGATAAATTACATCCTCAATGTAACTAAGAACTAACGAGTTCACCTATTAATTAACCACCAAATTAAAAAAAGTTATAATTAGTCTCCAGTTCATTAGTCCACAGTTGGTAAACAATTACAACAACGCATTCTCAAAGATGGAGTCGTCAAAGATGGAGTCATCACAGGAGGTCCAATTGGATACATTTCGAATTATAAGTGTGTGCCTTCTTGTCATCTTATCAGTAGCAAGCATTGCGTTAAATAGCTTTTGTTTGCATGTAATACGGACTTCAAGATCAATTCTCCGAAAAGCATCAACTATCTTTATAATCAACTTACTGGTTTTGCAATTATTTCAGGGATTGGTCGTGTTACCATTCTATATAGCAAAGCAATCAGACATTGTATCCAAACCATGGCAAAAAACCGTCTGTAATGGATTTCGATTTTCTTACATGGTAGCATTTTATGGAACATGCTTAGGAGTACTACTTACAAGTATTGATAGATTTCTTGCTGTTTACTGGTTAACCAGCTATAAAACGTTGGTAACAAAGAAACGTGTTTCTTACATCAGCATTGCATCTTGGGTATACATCCTATTATTATGTATTATACCATTTTGTAGTAAAACTGAAGATGACCTGACATCAACCGATCACGGAACATGTGACTATAATCAACCAAAATGGTGGACAATACTAATGTTATGTGTAAACACAGCAATACCTTATCTGTTAATAGTTCTGTCATATAAATATGTTATATATAAAGTAAAATTTATAGAAACAAGATCTCACCCACGAAATTCACAATGTTTTGATGTAACGTTAGATAATTGCAGAGTTATAACAATGAAAAAGAAAGACATTATGAAACACAAAAAAATCACAACGCTTGCTTTGATACTTTGCATTGCATATGCTTTACTTTGGGCACCATCTGTTACTTATTATGGGGTAAAACACATCTGCCCTACATGCTTTCATAGTAGCTATAAGCGCTCTAATTGGTCAGCTTATACAGAGTTTATTATTAAATACATTGCATTTTTGAATGCGTTAGTAACACCGTTTATCTACTGTTTTTATCAAAAAGAATTTCGAAAATCTGTCCCTGTGAGTTTACGTCGAAGTCAAGAAATTGAACCTGACAAAAGAAGATTAATACCAAGTAAAGTTTGACAATGGAAACGAAAATAAGGATACGACTTCCTAATAGAATGTCCATGTTCAATGAAAAACCAACTAATCAGTGGCGGAATTTTAATTTATTTCCCAAGACGATAGAATATAATATACAAAAAATGACTTGAAAAATAAAATATACAAACAAACAAACAACTATCCTCTCTGACAGGAATACACTATCATTTTTATGAGAAAATTTTCTGTGTATTTGTTTAAGAATTATTTTGATGGACATGTGACCAAATTCATCGAAATATATCACTATGAATGAGTTTCAAATTATTTGATAAATACTATTGTTTTGATTGACATGTTACCAACTTCAGCTAAAAATATAAATATTAGGTAACTGTTTTATTGACAACCTTGCATATTTTGAGTATTTTCTCTGCTACTTCAAAACCAATAAATTGTAATATTTTTTGACTCGCTACTCTTCTCCATAGGGTGTTGACTCAGAGACTGTTATGCTTTTCCGTAGGGTTTTAACTCGGAGACCATTATGTTGTATAGATATAAAAATAGTTTATTTGTCTCAATATAATTCTTATTAAAATATTGATTTAAATCTCAAGTCTGCTATTATCATTGGCTTACCTACATACTGTAAATTCCTGCATATTAATTTTTTTGAAAGGATTGCCTTATAAATAAGAGTCTATTTCTAGGCATAGTCTGGCTTATAAACAAGGGTCTATTTCTGGGCATAGTCTGGCTTATAAATAAGGGTCTATTTCTGGGCATAGTCTGGGAGAGGAATCATAAATAACTGGCAGAGAAAATTGGAATGTTTCTATTTTTTAAGTGTTTATAGCTCCATAGTTACTGTACATTTATAAAAAATATTAGTAAATATGTTTTTGTTTTTGAATTGTATTGTATTATATGATTGGTATTGTAGAGCATATGAACCCTCAAAATAATTGTTGTATATCACCTGTGGAGGAGTGTTTATTTAGTACAGTTTTTAGCTTCAAAGCTGAAAACTATACTAAAAAACCCTCCTCCACAGGTGATGTCTAACAGTTACTCTGAGACTTGGTATGTGGTGCTCAACTCAACTCAACTCTACAGTGTTGTTCTTATTTCAAACAGTAAGGCACTTCCCACTCTGAGAACACAGAGAATTACGATTTTTGAACTCCCCTTATATTATTTGTAAAAAAAGAGCAACGGAAATGATATCACACTAACAATAGATGCATTCTTTCTTTCGTCCCTTTCCAATAAAGATGTGTACTAAAAATGAATGATTGAAGAAGCACGCAAAAACATGTTCAAAGTCCACGGTAAAGACACAAGAACATTTGACGTTGTTCTTGCGTCTTTACTGAGGCAATTTTTTATAGTATAAATTTTTTTAAACGTGTCCATAATATAATATTTCAATGTTTCATGAATTCTGAGTCAAAATTTATTTTTAGTTTCTTCTAATTTCTTAACTTATAATCGCAGACTAGTGAAAAGTATTTCATACACATAGTAATTATGTAGGCATGGTAACAACTTAAACACCAAAAAAACAAACATTACATAATTTCACAGGAAAAGGATTTGGCATTAGCCTATCTTTTATAACAAGAAGAATATAATGTTGGCAACAAAAAATAATGCTAAGAAGAACGCCTCCTGATTTGAAACATTAATAACTCATTAGCCTCTAAATATACTGTTAGTTATTGTTACCAAAATACGTCAAATCAAAGTTGTTACGGGACGTTAAAAGTGATGATTATTAAAGGAGTTCATTAGTCCTTGACTGCATTGTTACAAAAACAAAACATAAACACATACTGGTTGTTAAAGACAACACATCATCAAGATGGTCAGTGTTCCATATAAGAGTAAATAACCAATGTGGAGAAGGGATATTTGAGCACAGCAGCAGGCTTTGTAGTCTACGTATGCTAAAAAAATCATCCTCCACAATGGTTATGACAAATACTGACAGTAGGTAGTTCTTTAGTACTTTGCGGTGCTTAAAATAACAACAAATGATCACTACAGAGGAGAGATTTTTCTAGCATGACTTCATGTTTAATATCCTAAAACTATGCTCAAAAATCACTCCTCCACAGTGATTATTTGCTCTCATTTTGAGTGCTGATTTGCATGTACAATATTCTTGTGTAATATTTAAATTATACAAATCATTGGTAAATTATACTGACAAAAGAAAAGCCTGAAAGACAATACTATCCATTAATAAAAATATAGATGTTTGTTGCAGTATTTATAATCAATGATAGTCAATTTTGCGGTTCAGAAAAAAAGTAATTAATAAAACCAAGAATCCTGAAGATAATGCTGAAAGCCTGAATTTAACTGCCGGTGATAATCTAGAAATGAGATCTGCATAAAAGAAAAATTCATAGGTTTTTATTGAAAAAAGGACACATATTCCTTGAATCCGATAAGGGATGCTTTTAAATCCAGGACCTTCTTTTGGACTGGATTATCCTCAAACTGCCAGACATGGAAACTATACCAAAAAGCAGTCTTTCACAGAGGAGGTTTAGCAGTTATATTCAAGCTTGTGCTGAACCAATTTTAAGGAGTGCCTGTGCCAATATTCTTTTTTTAAAAAACATATTTGGGAATAATAACAATAATAATGGTCTTTATTATTGCAA
The DNA here is from genome assembly GCA_032360805.1 of Neoturris breviconis. NCBI lineage: Eukaryota > Metazoa > Cnidaria > Hydrozoa > Anthoathecata > Pandeidae > Neoturris > Neoturris breviconis. Next base: position 3,424 of record JAULBZ010008490.1, on the reverse strand, counting down.
GCACATTATTGAACTATTAATATTTAAGCTCAGGCAATAAATTAAAAAATATCCACTCATCTTGAGTTTCTGTATTTTCCTATAATTCTACTAATTTTGTTGTTTTCTTGTGTTTCAGTCCATATTAAAGAAAACACAAGCGAGGTTACATAGTAAAGAAATATTTCTGAAATATTTTAAAATGTTGAAATATGCTTATTGTGCTTGAAGTTCAAGCAGCTATCTGAGGATTAATAAAAGTTAAAAAAATACCGACAAGAGAGTGGTTAGGTAAGCAGGAAAGAAACGGCACTTACAATTTAATAGAAAATTAAGATTAAAAGACGCTGAAAGTGTCTTTGGATGAACACTGGACATACATATGGCCTCGTTCTTTAATATACTTAAAATTTTCCTTATCTTCGTGAAATTTGCTGTTCTAGTGTCTTTACTGTTGACTTTGAATAAGTTTTTTCCCACTGGGTAGTTTTTTATAAGCAATAAAGTGAAATATTTTCACACGAATAACAAAACATCTTGACAGTAACATGAGAAAACATTAGATTAACCATTATGTTTCTCTGAGAAAATTATAGGCTTAAAAACACTGGCACAAGAAGGAAACAGGATACAACATGAACAGTAAGATATCCGTGAGAATATAGTTAACAATATTTTATGGAAGAAAAATTTACAGGAAGCAGCTTTAGACCACAAATTTTTGCAGATTAATTACGTAAATGCAAAACTCAATTCAATAACAAAACCCCCTGATGAAATTGTAATTTTAAATTCAAATTCCCAGTATATTTAAATGATGCAAAGCGTGTAGGATTAAAGTGTTTTCAAAACTTAGATCAACACTCCTACAAGCTTCAAGATAACAACTTTCTTAATAGATTTGAAAAAGTTAAATTCTCAGTGGTCAAAATAAAAGCAAATAATCACTGTGGAAGATGGATTTTTTTTTGAGCATAGCTTCAGGCTACAAAGTCTAAAGCCATGCTCAAAAATCTCTCCTCCACAGTGATTATTTACTCTTATTTTGACAACTGTGATGACCTGTGGTATAAGAGTAAAGGTACCAAGAGTAAATAATCACTATGGAGGAGAGATTACTGAACATAACTTCAGGCTTTGTAACCTGAAGCTATGCTCAATAATCAATAATTACTTCTCCACAGTAATCATCATTAGATTAATAGGGATGATATCCGTAAATTTGAACGTTCAACCCTAACTCATTGTCTGTATAAATCACTATAACCACAAAGAGGCCTGGAACTAGCTAGCAGTCCTTTTCTGAAAAATGAAAACTATCCCAAAAGATTTAATTTATGAGAACCTACAGAACTGGAAAATTTTAGACCCCAATTAGCATTACTTATGGAAATATTAACAATAAAATACATTACCATATAAGGACTACCAAACTATGATGTCCTAATTTACGCATAAATTAACCAAAATTGCTTTCTTCAAGATAAAGATTTTTACAAGAAATAAAAAGCAATGTTATTTATTTTTCAAGCTATTCAATATGAGCTCAACTTGTATTTTCACCTTGGGTTTCCTTTAAAGACGTCCACCATTCCACTAGGCGAATTCAAAAGTGTCTATTTTAAAGGCGTCCACCATTCCACTAGGCAAATTCTAAAGTGTCTATTTAAAAGGCGTCCACCATTCCACTAGGCGAATTCGAAAGTGTCTATTTTAAAGGCGTCCACCATTCCACTAGGCAAATTCTAAAGTGTCTATTTTAAAGGCGTCCACTATTCCACTAGGTGAATTTTACATTTAAAGATTATTGTTCATAAGTTTTCAAAGTGATATAGTTTTTTGAAATGCTAAACTTTTGGCAATGCGCTGAGAAAACAACTTTCAAATATATTAAAACATTATTTAAAGGCAGATCACCACTAGGCAAATTTGTTCTGTCAGGTGACGTCGCTTTCAACCAATGTATGGTTCATTTAGAATTCGCAAGAATGAATTTGCCTAGTGGAGATCTGCTTAAAAGAGTGTGATTGTGATAGCAATATTTCAAATTTCAGTGGTTAAAATAAGAAAAAAATAATCACTGTAGAAAAGATTTTTTATCATAGCTTCAGGTTCCATAGTCTGAAGCCACGCTCAAAAATCACTCCTCCACAGCGATTATATACTGTTATTTCAACCACTGAATTTCGTGACTTATGTAGTTACAGCAATATAATGAGAATTTTATATGTATGCTTAACATAAGTAAATTAATAACACAATGTCCAAAATAGCTACATAATATCAGCTTTGGGGTCAAATAAAGCTCAGTAATATAACTGCTGGTCATCATTGTGGAGGAGCGCTTTTCAATCATCTTGAAATTGATTGGTTTATTATAAATATGAACCAATCAAGAACCAGCTTATTGGCTGAAAATATTTTGAGTAATCTCTTCCCCACAGTGATGAACAACATTTATTTTAACCCCTGTCCTTATCCTTCATATTAAAGAGCACTGTATAAACAGTTGGATTAGAATGTAATAATAAGCAATTAAAAACCCCTGTCCTTATCCTTCATATTAAGAAGCACTGTATAAATTAGAATGTAATAATAAAAACTCACCTGATGACTTTGAAGAGGAATCTTCTTCTGATATATCAAGGACTTTGTCAATATTTTGCTGTGCTTGCTTTAATGCTGATTTAGCATATTTAGAATATTTGGATAAAGCACTTGCATCAAACCAGCTCATAATGTAACTTTATATAACTCTAGAATAATAATTTATCTCATTTAAAATAAATGCAAATAATCACTGTCTGAAGTTATGCTCAATCAAAGGTATTGAAAGATGCCCACCAAATCAGCTATGTATATATAGGTTACAATGACTTGACTTACTTGACTTGACTTAGTTCGGCTGGTTTTGCTGGGTCATGTTGTCCACCTTAATGTGATGACCCTGTTAAAACTAAGTTCTATTAGTCAACCAAAGACAACTTAGCTACAGTGCTGACAAACGTAGCTAATCAGACATGCCATTGTAGTTTTTTGTTCCGACCGAAACAAAAGCGAGCAAAGCTGAGGGGTCTGAGGGCGCGCTGCAAGCGCCTACAGTGGGGTTACGGGGCAAAGCCTTGGAATTTTTTTTTCCGTATTGGCCTCCATAGGGCACTATTTTGAGCTATCTGTAACAAAACCCTGCATAACCATGGCGAAATAAAACAGACAAAATTAGTTGTTCTACGGGCAACAAAGACAGTGAACAAGGTCATTAAATTAAATTCACGAAAATGTAGGGGGGCAACTCAGAAAAATAACGAGATTATTTTCGTGCACTTTGGTCAGCTCCTTTTCCACATGCCTACGTCCAAAGCCCAGATGCACCTAGTGCAACCGACCGATCTGGCGGCAACCTGAATGTCTCTATGGACCAGAGTCACCTGACACCTCTTTAGAG
>JAULBZ010008489.1:0-10678 GCA_032360805.1 Neoturris breviconis | reverse complement strand
CCCCCTCAAAAGGCCTAGGTGTTAGCTAAGTGTAAGAGTGTCGATTCATGTCATCTCCGTACATGGATGCTTAGATATATGAACTGTATATTTCAACTTCACTCTATCTATGTGCAAACAAATCTGTCCTGTTTACTTTTTATTATTCCAGGCTAGTTCCGACAAACGACGTCTTTTCGACATTGATAAAACGTCGAGTAGCCATTGGGTTATCTTAAGGCGGATCTCCACTAGATTTCTAAGTGAAGCCATTAAATTGGTTCATCTGCCAGGTGATGTCGCTTTCAACCAATGTAATGGCTTCATTTAGAATTCTCGCGAACGAATTAGTCTAGTGAAGATCCGCCTTAATTTTAATGTTCAGTTGTTTATGAAGAAGAAACTGATTGCAGTTAGAATAAGAGATTATCAAATGAAACATACAATTGTTTTAATACTAGACAACCTTGTTCCCAGGACTTCTTGACTTTTCGAAGATGGCCTGGGAACGAAGTTGGAGGTTCAATACTCGACTAATCCATAATTTAATGGTTACATCGCTAACACACGTTACATAGATATCTATAAAGACACAGAGTTGTCAATCTTCCCTTCGCTTTGGCATGTACTACTGTTTTGTGTTTTCCTCCTCGAATATGACGCACTTGTGTATCTCGTTGACGATCGATACGATCTTCTATCGCGTACCTTTCGGTACATCGTAAATACTCGGTCTGTCACGACATACAATAACAAAATAAAGACTCCCCGAAAACTTCTCGTCGTAGAGTAAATTATTTTAAAAATCGAGTCAAAAATGAGATTACCCTCGGATGTACTTGTGGTTTGAAAGAATCCAAACAGTTCAATGACACCAAGTAACAGAGCAAGCTTTAATGCCATTCTTGCGAGGTTTACATTATCGCCACCAGATTTTTTTAACAGCTTTTTCGAAGTTTTACTATGTTTGTAAATCCGACATAATGTATACGTTAAAAAGGTCGTCGTAAACAAAGTGACCATTGCGACGGGTAAAATATATGTTACTATTCGTGCTGGTAGATTTGTTATCCAACAAAAGTTGTGATTTCCATATCCAATGTTCACTGTGTTTGTTTCATCTAGAGTGATATTTAACAGAACAAAGCAAAGTGGACATACCCAGGCAAAGACGCAATACAACAAAAATCTTTTTTGGCTTCTTATATCCCGTTTCAATGACTTTCCTTGGAATGTGGACCAAATATCAAATGCAATCACTGCGCACCAAAATTGTGCTGACAAAGCAACTAAATGTAAACACACAGCTATAGTTTTACATCCATTGAAACTTTTATTTGGAGCCATGGTACACAACATCAAAATGTCTGACAACATCAGCATGATACATAAACAAACTATATTTTTCCCAGGTACAGTGCGCAAGTCTTTAATACATGAATACGTCATAATTACCCATACATATGCGAGTATACTTGCTGAACAGCCAATCAATGTTAAGTATCCTTCTATAGCTTCGACTACGTGCAACCAACCATGGGTCCTTCTGGAGAGAATTGGAAGTATACAAACCCCAATCCCTTTATTGAGCGGTGTATATTCTTCAACTTTATATACAGTATTGTTAGCTATACGAACTGTTTGGTTTTTAAGTATAATATAATCATCAATCCTTCTTAAGCGACAGCCATTATGCAAATGAAATCTTTCGCATGTAATTAATTCGGTATAATTTGATACTTTATCACTGTACACATTTAGAACATAGTCATTTAAATAAAGTACGGAAGTATTCAAGAGGACAAAACAATTCTTCGACATTCGAAAACTTTCTAGATCGTGCTTCTTTGTTACTGCGCATATTTTTGATTCAAATTGTCGTGTGAAATCTGCACCATACATTTGATTATAGTGAAATGTAGATGAAGAACGTATCGTGTTGTATTGCGTGGTAAGATCCGATGTATCGTTTGTAACTGTTGTCTTCACAATTATATGAGAGTCATTCTGATGAACTATTTTACCAGTATTTGTTTTCAAAAAATCGTCAACCGTAAAATTAGTTTCATTCCTCTTAATGATGATATATATATGACTCATCATACAACCCTCAATGAGCTGCTGTTTCGTCATGTGTCCAGCATATAGGATTTTGTCAGGCTTCATATAATTTGTTTTTGATTTGACGCAACTCGAACCTTCTTGTACGTAACCAATGCCACATAAAAAATATTTAATGCATCTATCTGTATCAGCATCGTATATATCATCACCCGGACATCGTTTATTGTCTTGCTTATCACTCAATTGACTCGATGATTCAAAACTAATAAGCATCGAATATCTTGGAAGATTGAATGCAAAATGAACTCCTGCTCTATATGCTTCCATGCAAAACGAATTTGTCTCTGTTACCTCTATCCAAAAGTTCTCTATTTGCGTTTTATTCTTGTATTGCTTGAAACAATGAAAGTTTCTATAGCATGTATAGTCATCGAGAACGCCACCGACATAAGCTTTGCATAGATGACACTCATAGGAAGTATTGTCTGTGCATTCATTAATAACTTGTTGTGTACATGTTTTGACTCGATTGTCTACTTTTTCGTCAAATTTGAAATGACAAATTTCATAACGATCGAGTATGCTTGAGCTATTTGTATTGTTTATTTCATGGTCACACTCTGCACGTATATTTAACATCGCAAACTCTTTAATATTATTGCAAATGGCGCAATATTTATTTTTGTAAGTGAGTCCATTTTTGCCAAGCACAGGGAGCAAATAATTTTTAAGCTCATTAGATAAACATTTATTCCGGATAACGTTTTCCGCATTATGTGGACACTCAATAACCATCAATGCTGAATCAGTAGTATGAGGTTTACGTAAACTTGGAACGATAACCGAGCATTGCACTTTTACATTTTTGTTAGATTCTTCTAAGAACTCGTCAAGGTATTCTTTTAAGATTTTATGCTTCTTTTCTATCCACAGTGCATCAATGCAGCATGTTCCATATTTCATACAATCTTGGTGACAGCTGCATATTTTATAAACATCTGGGTTGTGTGTACAAAGAAATACATCCAACAGACGTGATTGGCTGAATGTGATATTACTGTCAGTGGGTAAACCGTAAAACTGGCTATATGGAAAGCTACCATCTGCTAGAATAATGATAAGTGAGACCACGAACAATCTTGCTATTGAACGAATCATCATTTCTTTTATTTACTATTATATCTATATGAGAACGAAATACAATGGTAAACTGAAACAAATAAATAGAAATAAATAAACAAACACATCTCAAACAATAGAACAAGAAGAAAACAAAAGAAAGAGATACATTCGTATTTGCACCAATAAAACTCCCTATCCCTGGTCAAACACTAATATCAATAAAACTCCCTATCCCTGGTCAAACACTACTAATATCAATAAAACTCCCTATCCCTGGTCAAACACTAATAATATCAATAAAACTCCCCATCTCTGGTCAAACACTACTAATATCAATAAAACTCCCCATCTCTGGTCAAACACTACTAATATCAATAAAACTCCCTATCCCTGGTCAAACACTAATAATATCAATAAAACTCTCTATCTCTGGTCAAACACTATTAATATCAATAAAACTCCCTATCCCTGGTCAAACACTACTAATATCAATAAAACTCCCCATCTCTGGTCAAACACTATTAATATCAATAAAACTCCCTATCCCTGGTCAAACACTAATACCAAAATTATATACAAACAAAATTTAATATAAATATTTCGCAATGGTTTCTTCAGAAGAAAACAAAACTACACAGCTATTATATCAATAAACTTGCAATTGATTGATTTCTTCGACGCAAACGAACCAATCCAATGTAGGATCGTTAAATCGATATTCAACCGTACTTTGCCACATCCTTACTCGTTTTAAAATATATTCATTCTTTATATACTAATGAAGTCTATTATGTTGAAAGATAAGATGATCCGATGGATTAGCCGTTAAAGGGAATGCTATATGACTATTAACTAATCCTTGTGACGTCAAAATATGGACATATCCTGTCACATTGGGAAATCGATTGGTGCGTGGGTAGTGCCAGAAAAATCTATTTATTTCATTTATTTTATTTATATATTTACAAATCCAATAATTATATTATATATCAGCTGATTTTTTAAAGCACCAAGTCAAGGAAGGTGAATCTCATACAGTATTTAATCAATCTGATGAGCAGCATGCTTTTAAAAGCTGGCACAGATAGTTCTTTAAAAATAAAGAAAAACACACGAATGTACCCAGTTGGCGAAAACTTTCCATACGTAAGAGATTTAAATGTAATTAAATATTCTCACTGTAATAAAATAAATAAAATAAATAACATATAACAGCAAAGACAGCGTTGTTCTAGTGTATTTTCACTGCGTGTTTTGAACAGGTTTTTGCCCACTGGGTATGCTAATTATTTTATTCTTAATCATCTCTCTCTCTCAGGACCGAGTTAATCATCCCCTCTCTCAAGACCGAGTTAATCATTTCTCCCTCTTAAAACCGTGTTAATCATCTCTTCCTCTCAAGACCGTGTTAATCATCTCCTCCTCTCAAGGCCGAGTTAATCATCTCCTCCTCTCAAGGCCGAGTTAATCATTCCTCCCTCTCAAGGCCGAGTTAATCATCCCCCTCTCCAAGCGGAGTTAATCATCCCCCTCTCAAGGCCGAGTTAATCATCCCCCTCTCGAGGCCGAGTTAATCATTCCTCCCTCTCAAGGCCGAGAATCACTCCCGTCTCAAGGCCGAGTTAATCATTTCCCTCTCGAGGCCGAGGCCACCACTAGGAGTACTTTTTCCCGTCCACCTTATTTACCCCGAAACATAGCCGAAACCGATTTACACGTTGGGAAGAGGTAGACGGCAGTTCTTTTTGAAACTTCAAAACCTAATTACTTCCTCACTTTCGGCAACCCCCGTTAAGGCGAATCTCTGTTAGGCGAATTCTAAATGAAGCCATTAGATTGGTTAAAAGTGACATCACCTGCAGGAACATTTATATGACAATATTTTATCAGGTGGACCTGACGTCACGAAGGAGTTAATAAAGCAGTTTTTCTGTTTAGTATAACCCATTGCCTCCTTTTAGAAGATCACCAAAAATATTATACTACCTCCCTCAACTATCTCTCCCACCCGTCCCAACGCCCACCCGTCCCCACTCCCACAAACGCAAAATTATTAAATAAGCAATTAATTTCGAACGTATCGGTCCCTTTAATTTGTATGTAAATAATATAATAAATAGTTTGGTTTTACTCATAAGTTTTATTGTGACCTTAATCTTTAATATCACGTGACTTCATAAGGATATGTTTCTATTACATTCAATCTCCTGTACGAAAACACGTCCAATTCTATTGCGTTTCTCACATTAAAGATATTAATCTGTATTATTCATATTGAGAAAATTTCTTATAAAAAATCTGCAATGGAGAGTGCATTGTCAAGGAACTTGCTGTTGATTGGTTTTTCGGTATGAAGAAACCAATCTATTTAACATCATTCACTCAGTATTAATCTTTTTTGTTATTAAGATAATCCGTATCTTAGTAAGCAAAAATGTGTTCAAGGTCCGCAGTAAAGACGTCGTTCGATGTTGTTCTAGCGTCTTTACTGCTGACTTTGAACAAGTGTTTGCTCACTGGGATGTAAATATCTGATGAAATTATAAGACGATAAGACATCCTTAATCATCTGTATCCGTTCGTAATGATAACTTAAATAAAACTGGAAAAATATCCAGATTATCGTTTTCATCATATCAAGCAAACTCTGTCCCAGGACTTCCTGTTATTATATTATAATGTGAGAATTATCGACTGGAAACGATAAACACGTCTGTAAAATAAATCACGATAAAAATATGTGAAAATCCTAACACACCCTCTCCTAAGCCAAACAGGTAATGCATTACTTCAGTGACACACCCTCTCTTAATCCAAACAGATAGACTCAAATATAAAGCGTTTTTTGTGGATTTCGCAATTTTTAGCCAAAATTCTGATGTTTCAGTTTTTTCCAGTATCAAACAGAATTTTGTACTTTCCAATACACGTTATTTTTTTATAAGAAACCTGGCGAAGTTCGTAGTACTAAAAGTTTTTTTATTTTGGCACCAAAAAATGAGATTTTTAGTTCTAAACGTTTCTTAAAATGTTTCTTATTTTTTAACCTTAGAATGGTCAATCTGAATTCGAATAACAATTTCGAATACATATCATTTGATAAAAGTTTGATGTGTGAACTTCTAGTTGGCATATATTTGACCCTCTAACGGAGAGCTTTATTTATGTTATTTGTGAACGGCTAAATCTACACACTTTATTAGTAGTTTTTAATTAAATTTATTCATGTATGACAAAAAAAAAGGTTCCCGGAACTAGGAAAATACTTGTAGCATTAGGAATTTCCTAATTTTTCATGATCCTATATGAAGGTTTCTTATTAAAAAACAGGTGTATTTTTCCGGTACCAAACAAATACCAGTAGAGGGGATTCTATTATTTCCAGCACCCTGTATATATTTGGAAATGTGTCATGTTTAGTCATTCATGATGATGTTCGGTACTCTTAATCCTTAATTGTTTAATTCGTTTGATTGGCTTAGAAATTGAAATAATCACAGTAGCCAAAAACATGCTCAAAGTCAGCAATAAAGAAGCTGTTCAACGTTGTTCTAGTGTCTTTATTACGGACTTTGAACAAGCTTTTGTCCATTAGATATAATCTCTACTTTTTTAATTCGTTTGACTGGTTTAGTAATTGATGGACTTAACATTGTAGATTATGCAATCTCATTTCCTTCACGTAAGAAGAGTTCAATCTACGTCATGCTTTAAAACGTTTAGCTGTTCGTTTGACCATAACTTGTAGAGAAATTTTTTAAGTAACAAAAAAGAAATTGATAAAAAATATCTGTTATTAAATTGCATTTTCTCTTCAAACGTAAGGTAGCCCTGTGAATGAGGCTGTCTCCAGTTAAGGATTACCTCCAATGTAATGTTTGTAGACAAGTGCTGAGTCAGTAATCTTGGAATTAACATCTTTCTTTGCGTTGTCATACTTGTCAAATTCAGCCGAACTAAAAACAATTTAATAACATAAATTTTGCTCCAGGTAGTTTCAGAATATAGCTTTTATATCAACTTCTCCATTAGGTATGGCTTAAAAATAGTGCCAGTAGATGTAAAAATGAGTTATATAAAAAGTTACCAAGTTTCAAGTTTCAAAAAAAAAACCCTCCAATCCTATTAGGTTTAACTGATAGACAAATCTATAACCAAAATCGCCTGCTACATAAAACCTGGAGTTAGCAATCGTAAAGTGAAGCTATTGTTATCATGTTTATTTAGGAACTATATAAATTTGTTTATTTCAACCATCCGCTTATAATAAAAATACGTTATATAGGTTGAACACCATCTGGTACTTTCACCAATGTTTTCTTTATTTCTATTCAATATTATTGCTCCGCCCTATAAATTCCAGAATCAAATTCACGCCCGGGCGCTTAATCGAGGCGTTCCCTTATCTAGTTGTGATTTTATCACGTTTAGCAAATTGTCTCTTGTTATCATGTTAGAATTGTAGTGTGAATGAGATCAAATAATCACTGTGGAGGAGAGATCTTTGAGTATTTCTTAAGGCTTACTTGCCTGAAGCTATGCTCAATAATTTCTCCTCTACAGTGATTATTTTCTCCAATTTATGGGATATGTAATAAACATTATATATTACAGACAGCACCTTTAATTAATAACATAATTTTTATTAACAAATTTTTCAAATACCGTAGTAAGTATAGTCTACATACCTTGGAATTCCAATATTGATTTTGACGTTTGTTCAAACGAATGCAAACAAAAACAGAAAGAAATTGATTGGTTCATTATTGTTTACGTTTTTTATTCGGGCCGAGTGAGAGAGGAAGAAAGAGAGCAGAACTAACTAGGCGAAAGATCAGAATATCGTAAGACATATATAAGCCGCCACATACTGAACCCATGGGCTTCTATAGAGACAAAGAAATACTGCTCTCTGAAGTATATTTTTCTGTTAATTTTCATAGCTCACAAGGCACAAAACTTTTATTTGTACTCTCGATCCCGTGATATATACAAGGTAGTAGTTATATTGCTTCTTCCGATGACCAAAGTACTTTTTGTGGTGTTGTTGTTTTCTTGTGCTTGCTATATTACTTGCTCTCTGTGTTATTCTCTTACCCTCAACTGCATAATTGTAGGGGGGGAACTCCTGTATTTGGGTTTTTTAAGGGAACTTTTTATTTTTAAATTCCGTTTTGTCATAGAGAAGTAATTTTATTCCATGTTTAGATTATAATTTTGCGCATAACTAAACAAAGCAATAATTTTAGACACCTCTACTCAGTTTATTTTGAAATTTTTTCGAAGCAAATCTCCCCGAAAACCGAAGATCTTATTACATCTTCCTGCAAAACGATGTGTATAAGCCCCACCCCCTCGTATGTAAACCTACCAAAAATGGTTATATATGCCCTGGGCTTATTATTCGGAATTTTATGGTAACTCGTCAGAATAAACGTTATGATATTTTGAAGGGCGTTCCCAGTGGACAAAAACTTGTTCAAAGTCCACAATAAATACGCTAGCACGAAGTTTTCAACGTTGTTCCAGCGTCTTTACTGCGGACTTTGAACAAGTTTTTGCTAATTGCATTGTATTTGATTGGTTCTTTCATTTTAAGAAAACCAATCAATATCGAGATTCGTTGTCAACAGAAAATAAAAAAACTATTTAAAAGCTTCCAACCTGTTTTTACCTAGTGGACAATTTAGTATTATTTTATTATTTTCGTTACGAAGGACCAAACCATTACAAACTCATTGACTCTTCTCGTTGACTCTTCTCTCAATATAAACAAAAATATTCCAATCGTATATTTCTAGCTACCACTCGTTAAATGATAAAGTACAAATAAAATTACAAGATTGATAACACATCACGTGATTGCATACAACAATTTAATTGGTTAAACATTCTTGCCATTGTAATTAAGCCAATCAAGTCCTTTTGTGTATTAAGAAGTTATTGTGATCAAAATATCAAATTCACGTGACTGAAATAAAACCGAACGCAAAATCCAAAAGAAGACATTCTATTGGTACAAATTGACATCACAAGATTTTTCATTTAATGAAAACTAATCTTAACTCCGAAGGTGAGGGGTGACTATAGTCTAGTACACCAAGCCCTCTGATTGTTACTTTGTTGACCCGAAGGTGAGGGGTGACTATAATCAATTACACCCATCCTCCTAGATTACACTAAGCCCTCTGCTTATTACTTTGTTGCCCCGTAGTCTATACGCTTAGTTGATGAAACAACTTACCCAGTAGGTAATAACTGTTGTATACTTTGAACAAGTTTCACTGGAAATACTTCTTCAATAGATTTCTAACAATGGTTACGTCTTTTATTATTATTTCTAACAATGGTACGTCTTTTATTATTATTTCCGAGAAACTCGCTTATAAAAAACCTTTATCTAGGATCATGAAAAATTAAGAAACTTTTAGTACTGCAAATATTTTCTTAGTTCAAGGATAAGAAACGTCTCTGATGACATGAATAAATTTACTAATTACTAATGGAGCGTGTAAGTGTCCACAATTAATATAAAGAGATATTAAATACGCGATAGACACTTTAATCTTCTAATCAAAAGTACATGCAGTGAACTTTTTACACAAAAAACATGTTCGAATTCAGATTGATAAAATAAGAAACATTTTAACCTCCATAACTTTTAAATAACTAATAGGATTGAGATGAAACTCCGCAGACTTATAGTTTATTATAAAAGGAACAAAATGGCGTCAATTAATTTTTGCTGAAGTGAGCATTTTTCTGATGACGTCATCACAATTAATTATAAGTGCCTTATTCTCTTTAAAAACCTTACTTCTTAGAAGTTTGATTAAAGAAATAACATTCTGTTTGTAGTTTTAGATATTTTAATGTTCTTTCTCATAGGGTCCAGGGTTTTAGTGAGAATTTCGGGAAATGGCAAAATTATATTCCGAAATTCCAGAAAAAATGTCGGAAAGTTCGGGGAAGACGAAATAGTCACACGACTAAACTTAAGAGTATTATTTATTTTGTGGTGAGAAAGTTCAGTGTGCATGTAATGGTTTATTTGCTAGACTGTAATTTGTTTAGTTCATCGAAGAGAGCGTTTATGGACCAATCTTTAAAGTGATTACATGCTACTAGCGATATATTCTCATATTATACTCATATTTGTAGGAATCTCGTGATTCAGCATAGAGGAATGAGATTTCATGCCGGTACGAGATGTAAACGAAATGAACTGATATGAGAATGAGTGAGCATTTGTACTAAAGCATTGATGCACATGCGCAAAGCATTAATGTACATGCGCAAAGGATCATCATCATTTAATAATTGATCAATTATTATTAATAACTGACATAAGTTTCGTGCATATTCGACTTCATATCGGATACTCCATGTAAACACCTCTAAGCTAAATACTATTTTACCGTGGCTGATTTGGACATCCTGTCTGGTATCATGATACAAACCCTCGGCCGAGCTTTATAAGGCTCGGCCGAGAGTTTAAAAACCTCGGCCGAGG
>JAULBZ010008488.1:0-10679 GCA_032360805.1 Neoturris breviconis | reverse complement strand
TTTTTTTGGGTGGGAGTGGGTGGGAGTGAACATTTTTTGGGTGGGAGTGGGTGGGAGTGGATGGGAGTGGGTGGGAGTGGGTGGGAGCACGGTTTAGTACAGCCCATTTTTGAATTGAGTTTAATCTAGGAGGATGGTTGAAAGAAGACATTAGCCTGCAGTTTTAATTAAGAAATTCAAAATAGTTTAGACGTTAAGGGGGTAGGGTATCCCCTGCTCCCTGCCCTCACCACTCCGATAAAGTATGCTATCAAACGGACCCAGATAAATAAACAGGGACAGAAAATAAATATACAAACCTTCATGAGTCGATCAAAATCATATAAGTCATATGATTGTTCCATTATAAGCGCTCAAAAACAACTTTGATATGCCTTTTGCACCGATCGAAAATAAATAGTCGCCTGATAAAGCAAGAAGAGTTAACCCAGCATAATTCAAGCTGATACTAGATGTATTACCCTTCACAATGGTACATTAGAAAGGTATATAGCAGACGCTGTTTACTGTAGTGTCTACTAAATAAGAGGTAGTGCACGGAATCCACCATATTCAACTGTCCAAAATGATACTATGCTTGACAGACATCTTGATGCGAATACATGGCTAATGTTTTAGCGAGTAACCATTTTAAAGGTTTGGATTCTGAATCTAGAATAATAAATCGACATATAAATAAAAAATAGCGTTTATGCTGTATATTTTACTTACTATTGTTTACTTTCCAGAGAAGCTATGCGATATTAACCCTATTTGTACAGGAGCCGATCTGATTAAGCGTACCCCTACAAACAGTGTTTCTACTTTACTGAATTCGAAGTTACTTGCTGAATCAGAATTTTAAAATTATTTGTGGGGGGTCAAATATTTACGGTCGTGAAAAATATTTTAATCGCGAAAATAAAAAAGTTCGAATTAGAGCGTGAGAATTCCTTAAAAAAAATTTTTTACAATTTTTTTTTTGACTAAAGAAACATTATTTTGAGCTGTTTTCTATATATTTGGATCGGAACGCGATCGCACACATCAGTAGACTGGAGTCGAATGTTGCAGAAAGTATCCATGACAATATGAAAAGATCGGAGATAATCGGATAAAGGGAACTTAGAAACCGTACGCGCTACCGTACCCGCTCACATTACTAAGTACATCTGAAAGACTAATAAACCAGAAATTAATTGCAAGCAGACGACTCCACACAAACCAGAAAATGCAAGCAGACGACTCACCAGAATTAAAAACTTTTCGGATTGACCATGGAAACCGCGTCATAAGAAATTACATGAACGTGCAATCTTGTTTCTCACAAATCATTGTGATTAAATCTAGGCTTTAAAATAAAGCCGCTTTTGTTTAACCCTATTTCTACTGGACTTTTTAGGGCTCTGAGAATCTGGGGGGAGGTAAATTACGAAAAAAGCATGATAAGGGGGGGGGGGGGGCACAATGCCCCCCTCCCTAGTAGAAATAGGGTTAAATGCCGCACTGCAATAAAGGCCGCCCTTTTCATCTTTGAAATAGAAAATGCCTTGGCGTTTATTTGAAGAAACAATAATGTACATACATCTATATTATGTTTTATAAGAGCGGCGCTTTCAGATTTCTTTGAAATAATTTTCTATATTGTGTTGTTATGTTATTTAATTATTTTCTTACGGACACCCGTATTTTTTATCGACACCCGACATTTTAAAGATAAACCTTTGTATATCCATTTATATTTTTAATTTCGCAGCGTCGAAAAATCGCTTTTATTCAAAAATATGTAACTAAAGAAATATAAACTAATCAAACTAATTTATTTAGTCCGATTGGCATTAATTCATGCTTCGATAAATTTATCAATTGGCTTCGACACATTAAAGATAAACGTTTGTTTATATCACAAATGTCTTCAATGTTTATTTTAACAATGAAAACTAGTATTCTAAATTTTTATTTTTGCAGCTGACGCATGTATTTTTTTACATTACGCGATACCATAGTGGATCAGCTCCTTAAATAACAAACGTTTATCTTTAATAGTCATTCTTTTCTTCCTTTTCATTATTTTAAAGGGGGAATGAGAGAAAAAATAATTTCCGTTTTAGAAATTTTAATAACTAAAAAAGCCCATTGAAATATTAGCTAATCATAAAAAATAACATCTTTAAAGGTGGATTTCCATTAGCGGAAAATTCCGCGCGGAATCCAAAAGAAGACATCCTATTGGTAGAAATTGTCGTGTGGTGTCAACTTCCACCAATGGAATGTCTTCTTTTGGATTCCGCGCAGAATTTTCCGCGAATGGAAATCCACCTTAAGACGACTTTTGGAATATCTATAGCTAATAGCACAAATCTTCAGTTTATTTCCTCCGATTTGTAATAACATAACCCTCATTGGGGTAATGACTGTTAAGAAAGAGTTAATCTATAATAATAGGTTTCCGGACTTAACTCTAGCAGACCTAGGCTTTTTGATGGAACCATGCTGTAGTGTTAAAACTTTACAGAAAGTTAGGACAACAGATAATAAACGTTTTAGCATAATTATTTTCTTGATGACGTCATCACTAAAAAAGATTTAGTTGAAACATTTTTGGCCAAACAAATTTTGACAGAATGTTCTTCCTGCAAAAATAGAAATAAGTAATCCTTTTTTTTTTTTTTTTACAAATATTTGATTGCTACGGAAAAATTATCGTTAGTTACTAAAAAAACAATCAATATGATCATAGATAAAATATAGGAAAAGTCAAAAATTAGGGAAAAAGGTATGACAGAGGGACACATTCTATAGAATTAAAGTTTTTCCATTCAGAGGACTGTTCAAAGCGAAAGCCAAAATAACGTATTTCTTTGATGAAGGAAATAAATGTCACATGTCATATTTGTGCCCAATGGAATAGTTTGAGTTAAAGTATATCTTTTCTACCAAACATAACTTCCTGATATCCTCCCACTGGGAGGGCGGATTCCACACCCTCCATAACTATTGAACCACTTGTAATATTTGGAGGAAACTTTCCACAATTATAGTCCATAATAAAAGGAACAAAATGGTACCAATTTTTTTTTTTAAGCCGTCAGCATTTTTCTGATGACGTCATCACAAATCATATAACATAGATAATTTTTCTTAAAAAACCATTTTTTTAAGAGAATTGCCATTAAAAGAGTTCTATAAAAGCTTTTCTAATTCTGTTTAAAATTTTAGATAGGCAATGTCTTGAACAGTTTCTTTCTTATTTCGTTAAATTAGTTTCTTCAAATCTATTGAGGATTTTGACGTTTTCATTCATAAGTTTTCTCTCAGTAGTCTTTTCTGTAAAGTATTTGTGAAACTTAAACACCGCTTTTGTTTGTACTTGTTCCCTCACATTTTTCGTTTTTCTCTTTCTTAACAAAATACATTACACCAATGAATGTCCCTCTGAAACTTCTAAGAAATACATACGTCAGCATGAAGACCGAATTAAACACCTCTTGTGCAAAGGATAGATTATCATTAACTATCTGCACCAATCCGATTATTTCGATGGTTCCAAGTAAAAGAACTAATTTCAAAGCAACTTTCCCACTCGAAAACCTTCCCTTTTCTTTTCTGTCCATCGCAGTGGAATTTTTTCTGTTGGATGAATATATTGTTGACACACCACAAAACAAAAACATTGTTGATAAAATACACAGAATTGTCGACGGAATTATATAAGAGAATAACTTCATGTAATAACTACTGATCCAGCATATTTCTGAACCATAACTTTCGCTTACGATGTCCAATTCATCCATCACGATATTAGCAACGATGATCAACATTGGAAGTATGCAGCATATCATGCAATGTTTTACAAATTTTCGTCGAGGATGGTCTGTTATTCTCGCATTTCTTGTAATGGTTCTAAAGAACTCGAAAGCAATCATAAATGCAAACATGTGAAGTGACAACAGGGACCAGTGAAGTATAATCGCCATTGTTTTACAAACTATATGGTTAATGTGATGATAGGTTTGTGCTGTGAATGAGATTAAAAACAAGCAATCGGAGAAAATAAGAGATACACATAATCCAATTATATCTAAAACAGGAAGAGAATATCTTGCGACTGCTTTTAACTTTACCAATAAAACAATTATACAGAAAATACTAATCGATGTTCCACACAGTGTTATGTACTTAGCAACTGTAGCTATTACTTTCATCCAATAATATTCTTTTCTTTTGATATTAAAAGCACATACAGCAACTTCTTTATCATATGGAACATATTCTTCGACAGATAGTTCTTGCTTATTCAATACAGAACTTTTTAATGTCAAATTATCAGTGATGGTGTATTGATAAAGCTTAACTATTGCACAAGAAGATTGGAGATAAAATTTCTCACACCTGTAGATTTTTTGTTCTGTACCATTGCTTGTTGTAGAAGTAACTAAATTATAATCAGAGAATTTAATTCTTCTATTTCCCTTAATTATGTCACAGTTTTTTGCAACTTCGAATGGTTTAACTATTTCAGTTGATATTGCACAAATTTTATGATTTGGAAATACGCGACTGGGACGGAATTCGTTTCCTGATGTCACTAGTAGATCCGTTTCGCCGGCCGCTACAGAAACCCTGTGAATGTGTTTCCATATAGACATGTTATCTTTTCCCATAAAATATTTAATTAATGTTCTAGCTTGCTCTGGTGCAATCTTTACCAAATATACGTTCTTAAAAATTCCCTTTACTTCCACTGTTTTACCTGCAATGATTTGTAGCCATGGTAACAATTGTTTCACCCAAATTGATTGATTTTCTTTACTTTGAATGTAGATTTTAGGACGTCTTGAAAATAGACAATCTGTGAACATGTTAGAAGAATTAAGGAGGGACAGATCTTCGTTAGTTTTGTTTTCCATCATGCATGTGGAACCAATTAAACGATAACCTGTTTGACAGGTATTTTGAATGCAATCGCCAATTACTAATCCTTTTAAGTCATTTTTTGCGCATGGTAATTTTTTATCTAAACGTATTATAATGGACCAACTGATCATCTTTCCCGTTGCAATGAATGGACTTATATAAAAAGTACTGCATTCAGTACTGCAATGGTAGTTCCTTTTGCCTTCATACTTTCCGTAGTACGCATGACATAGATCTGAAAGACTCTGATTATAGCAATACGGATCAAACGACCAAAGTGGATGTCTATGTATAATTACGTCAGCTGGATCCGCTATAACTATGCTCGTGTTTGATGTTGGATCTGATAAAACTATGCTTAGAGACTTACTAGGTACATACCTATTAGATTTTACTTTAAATGTTGCAATTGTGTAGTTTGTAACCAAGTTACATGCTGCACAATAAGAGTTTCGATATACAGTTCCATACTTATCAATGACAGGCATAACGAGTTCTGCTGTTAAAACACCAGTTTGTTGACATCTCATGGCGTTGCTACTGTTGTTGTCATTCATCTCACAAGTTGTTATCATTAATACCTTTTCAACATTTGATTCAGATATATTATGATACTTTAAAAGAAACATTGGTAAAACTACTTGCTTTTGTAATCGTTTATACCTGTCTACATATCTTTTACCTCTTTCTTTAAATTTTGATAAATAAGATGTCAAATTTCCATACGTATCATTCCAGAATTGATCAATACAGCAATCTCTTCTTTGAAAACATTCGGCATCGCATTGACATACTAGTAGTGGGGAGTTTCGTTCACAAAGATATGAATTAACCTCAATACTATCCATTTGGTTACTAAAAAAGAATTCCATCCATGGGAATGATATATTATTTTGGTTTAGTTGATTCGTGAAATCATTACATAACATCAAAATAAGAACACCAATATAGGTTTTCATTGCAGTCTGTTCTTCAGCAATGTCTTTTTTACTTCTTGAAACCTCTTAATTTTTATTCTCTAATGTATTAAAACAGAAGAAACTTGTCTCCAAAGCAATATTTAAATACAAGTAACCAGTGAAGAACATGTTCAAAGTACGCAGTAAAGATCTTTACTGCCGACTATCTGCATCTTTACTGCGGACTTTGAACAATTTGTCCAGTGGTTTCGCCTTCTTTGAATGAAAAAACACTGTTCACTGTTACTTATTATTGTAAAAATAATATTTATTATCAAAAGACGTTCTCTGTTTTGTGAGAATATAATAAACAATCTCTCAGAATCGGTATAATCGAGCTAAAATAATCGAGAAAATATCGCTTCTACATAAACAATTAGAGGTATTGTTGAGGTATAAAAACAGTCTCGTCCCCAGAGTTTCGTCTCTATTTGACTACGTCAAAAAAGCAAAAATAAGCCCGGGGGACAACGGTGATCTAAATCTTGTTCTGTGGCTGTTAGAATACAGCAAAGAATGTATAAACACGTCCTTTAGAAAGTTAGTTGGGTCAATGATATTTGCACAATGATATTTGCAAAACAGCCTGTTTTGATTGCTACGGAGACCTTTCCCTTTCCTTTTATTAAAGTCCGGGCATATAAGCTTATCTTGGCTTATCTTATGTATTTGATGTATCGTGCGATTACTGGCATTTGTAAGTGTGAGCACAAAAATAATATATTATCTCGATGGAGTTGAGCACCCTTTGAAGATGAACATGGATTACAATATGCAACTATGCGACGCTCAATGCTCTTGAGTAGTTTGAGCTCTCTGGCCCATGTGATTCTTCAAAGCTCTCTTTGTAAAAAAGAGTGTTTTTCTATAGTACAAAACACTGTGTCTACAGATTGTGTATTATCTGATATATACATTATCTAATATTGTCTGATTTCAAAGGCTTTTTGGGTGGGCTTACCTGTGGGTGGGCTTATGCGCGAGTAAGCTTATACGCGGGCTGAAAAAAACGTTAGTAGATTGAGGTTCTTTATATTTCTGATATTTCACTGTAAACACTAATAAACACTTTAAAATATACAACAATCAGTCCTACTCAGATGAAGATGATGGTGAAGATGGCTGAGATACACAGCTTTCTTCAAAATCACACAGCACAAGAGATGGGTTTGTCTGCGTGTGGGCTTATACGCCGGATTTTACGGTGTTGAACAAATTAACCAGGTTTGTTAACATGTTGCGAGTCTTAGAAAAATATAACTGTTAAACAATTAAATTAACAGATATATTAATTAACTTTTCCTTTTCTTTAATTTATTACCAGAACTTGTTCAAAGTGCGCAGTAAAGACACGATTACTTCGGATTTTGAACCAGTTTCTCTCCAATGGGTTAAAGATATAAGAAAACCCAAACAACAGATTATGACGTAAGGAAGAAAATAAATCCATAGCATGTGCAAATAATAACCTTGGGAAGGCCAAAACCTTCAAAACATTCCTTCGTCATTGGAGATATATATTACGTGTACAAACAAAACACACCCCAGTGGGCAACAACTTGTTCAAGGTCTGCAGTAAAGATGCTAGAACAAAGTTTTCAACGTTGTTCTAGCGTCTTTACTGCGGACTTTGAACAGGACATTCAAAGTTTTTATCTATAACTAACATTACCTGTGGAGAAGTGTTTTTTGAGTAGTCATCTTTAAAGCTACTGTACTCAAAACACTCCTCCACAGATGATGTCTAGAAACTCTTCTTCAATATTTTGTTAAAAGAGGTTACGTTATCAAAACATATAACATTTATTTAAATATTTATTTATTTTAACCCCCCTGAAAAGTCAAATTATTACAAATGCATTTCATCTCCTGTTTTTTATAACTAAAAGTTTAAGCCCAGCTCTTTACATTAAAAATCCGCGTCACATACGGACCTGTATATTCTCATATGTGTGCATTGCAAAAAACGGAACTGTATATTCAAATATATGTGCATTATTGGCTTGCAAAAGGCGTTCTCGTCTAGATGCCAATGGTTTTCCAGTTGCAAAACATGTTACCGTATTTCCTGTGATAAGCGCCCTGGTTGCTTATTAAAGGGGGCGCTTATTAATTTATTTTCGGATCTAGGTGGGCGCCTAATAGAGGGGAACGCTTAATAAAGGCTTATGACATTGCCTAAAGTACACAATCAACAATTGCCGCCGAGAGATTTCCATAACAACATCTTCGATATATCTCCAAAGAAATATGTAAATAATTTGATTCGTTGACGTCTGTTTTTCATAAAGACCATTTTGTGGAAGGATATTTACAACTGCATGACCTCGAAATGTTATGTTATTATTATGTTGTCAAAAGTGAGAAAAAAAAATCAATAACTTTTGCACCATTACTCTGCAGTATTGAATAAACGGAGGAGGGGGGGCTGGAAATTCTTTCAAATTTATTAAGGGGAGGGGAGGGTTGGAATAAGTGCGCGGGGAGGAGGTGGCGGTTTGACTGTTTTTTTGCTATTGTTGATTTCCTAAAAGTTATTGGGGGTTGGAATAAGAGCGGGAGGGGGGAGTCGGAAAACTTCCAACAATTAATAAGCGTCCCCCCCTGTTTATTTGATATTGTAGAGTACCTCCTAAAACTAGGAAAAATAACACACGAATGACTGTTGAAATATTGTACAAACGAATAAACGTTAGGAAAGAGAAACAACGTTATGGTTTCGATGTCATTGGAAAGTTTCACATATTGATTGGTTAAATTAACTTTCAATTAAGATGAATCCTCGATACTATGCTAATTAATAAGTTTTCCCAATGCAATCAAATTGTCTCCACATTTTATCCTGATCATATAAAAATATATTATTTGACGTCATTTATTTTGAGGAATGTTTTAACACAAAAGCATAAAAGAAGAATGAATTAAAAACTAAAACGCAATATGAAGATTCTATTCTTCTTGATTCTTCTATGCTTAACGCGACTTACTGTTTCGCTTTATCTCGAAAAGGTAGGTGTAAACTCCTCAAAATAATCCCCCCGTACATAAGCATATCATTTTCTTAACAAAAAAAAATAATTATCCCGTATAAGCTCCTCTCATTAATCTCACAGTTTCTTTAACTTAAAAATGTCATCCACCTATTACTATAACCCACTGTTTTTGAGTGACGCCCCCTCCTGATTTACTTATATTTATAAATTTACCCAAATTCGGCTTATTTAGGAGGAAAATTTCTGATTAAAGAGATAAAGGGAGAAGATCTTTGATGGGAGAGTGTGTTTAAGGGTTGACTCAAAAATTCACCGCTAAAGACAAAAGAAGACATTCCATTAGTATAAATCGACGTCCGACAGTGTGTGACCTCAATTCCAACCAATGGAATGTTTTCTTTTGGCTTTCAGCAATATTTTCGCCTCATGGAAAATCAACTCTAATACTCTACATACATAGTAGTTATTAGAGTGTTACATGCACGGGTAAATATCAAATAAATACTGACGAGGAATGATTTTTGAACATGGTTTCATATTTAGATTCCTCCTTTGCAATGATTATTCAACCAAATCTTACATAGTGTAAACTCAGTAATACGGACACGGGCAACACACTACGTGGTTGCTTTGTGCGTCAATATATCTTATTTTCTTTTTAGTTACAGAATGTTGATACAAATGACCTGATTGATCCAAAACAATTAGAGAATGAAGGTAACTATTAAATCTATTTAGGCGGATGCGAATTCGTTCACGCGAATTCTAAATGAAGCCATTACTTTGGTTGACGGAAATTTCAACCAATGTAATGGCTTTATTTAGAAATCGTGCGAACGATCCCCTAGTAGAGATTTGCCTTTACTTGGTTTCTTATCATTGATAATTGCAACGTAAGTGAATGTAAATGCGCACCCACAATATACTTCCTCGATGAGTCGGAATACATTTCTTCGGCTAAAATAGCCCTCCCCCCAGGTCTGAATAGAGTTAACACCCAGGCCTTCTATTAATTTTTCATGTTAAGGAGGACAGGGAGTTAATTCGTGGTTGCGTTAAAAAGAAAGAGAGCGTTCATTTAATTAAATACTGTATTTATGCATAGATTCTTCAGATGAAGATCCATTTGAAAGATTCGAATTTGCTGAAGATAACCCATTAAATAAAGGAAATAATGTTGATGATAAGCCACCAATCTCTATACAAGAAATTGAAGATATGTTAAAAACATATAAACATATAGAAAACGAAGAAGAAGCATCAAAACACGATCAACATGACAAATCTCAACGGAATGGTATGAATTTCTAAAATACCTTACAAAAAAACTCATGAAAGTCGTAGGAATCCCTGCTTGCAGGATATCGTGAGTACGTGTATGCAATGCAAGCAAGGAGGAGAGTTTATTGCAGGAGAATGCTAGCTTTTAAACTATTAATTCCTATAGTATTGTTTGCTTGATATGAAGAGCCCCCGATAATTTTTCGAATACCTTCGTATATTGTTTAATCTTGCCCGAAGCGTGTTCGGACGACTTCAGCAGTAATATATTTCCCATCGTTGCAGATGCGTATAGTTAAAGTATATATATTCTCATCTTTCAATACTTTCTTGTGGGGTTTTCTCTCAACATAAAAATATACGTTCTTTTGACATTCTGACGTCAGGTCCAACGTCTTTTTGTACGTTGAAAAAACATTGCGTGCTCATATTAGGATTCATTTGATCCATATTAACAATTATGTATTGATTTTTTTTTTTTTTAACGTCAACAATATATTTCAACGTAATAGTTTAGCCTGTTTCTATGCCGAAAGGCTGCCGGCTAACA
>JAULBZ010008487.1:0-10679 GCA_032360805.1 Neoturris breviconis | reverse complement strand
TGCGCGAAATGTTTTCGCTGGTGGAAATCCACCTCCATAAAATCAGTGTTTCTTTTTATACTTTTTATATTACATGACGTACTATAGTACGAAATATGTTAATGAAGATGATGCTGATCTCTACAAATAATACTTCTCATTTTTGAAGCCTTCAATATCAGATCAGTATAATTCCATATCAGTAGTATTTAACAGTCAAACTTTCACACCTCTAGCAGTAGCAAACGTAACGATACACATCATTACCTCGGTAAATTTGTATTTAGATTAGAGGCAAATTTTTTAATGTTACGGATTAAGATCGATGATCTCATACACATGATGATCGCATTGATAACATGTACATGTTTGTCTCACAGCGGGGGTGTAGTCATCATTATCAAAATCTATAATATCCGATCTCAATTACATTCGCAAAAACAAAATCCCACGCAATATTACGTACAACAAATAATGCTACAAGATAACGACGAATGATATAGCCATCATCATAGCTCACAAATAGTGGGAAAAAAGTCATTTTTTCTATTCTTTTTTTCTATTTTACAAGTTTCTCATGCTTTTTCCGACCTATTTATTAGTTAAATTCGTTTTGAATGTGATGATAGCTACCATTGGTTCTATTGATGTCATTTGCAGACATGCACGTCTTCGTTTATAAGAAACAGGGGGAAGGGTGTAGTACCAAAATGTTCTTATTTTTGGTACGAAAGTTTCTTAAAAGTTTCTTACATTTTTAGGTTTTAAAACAGTCAATCTGAATTCGAACATCACTTTCGAACACATTTCTTTTGTCTACTTACGGTTAAAGTTAAAAGTTTCTAGCGTATATTTGACTCTCTAATGTAATGCTTTGTTTATTTTATTTGTGAACGGTTAATTTACATACTTCATTAGGGCTTTATAGTAGATTTATTTACTTACCGTATTTGATCGATTAAACGCCCGGCGCGTTTATTAAAAAATTGAGAATTTACCCTGGGCGTTTATTCGAGTATGGGCGTTTATTTAAGGGGGGCGTTTATTGCCATGTTCTCGCTTTTACCCTTGGCGTTTATTCGAGTAGGGGCGTTTATTTGAGAGTGGGCGTTAAATCGATCAAATACGGTATGACTAGAGAAAAGTTTCTTATTCTTGAACTAGAAAAATATTTGTAGTTTTAAACATTTCTTAATTTTCAGGATCCTAGATGAAAGATTCTCATAAACGAGTTTCTTATATAAAAAAACGTGCATACCAGCTTTATGTATCAATGATTTATAACACGTAGCTATTATGGGAATATTTGAGAAAACTCATCATTTTTGGCGGTCAAATAATTCGCACATCCGATGAAATCGCTATTTAATTACATTAACTTGTGCATAATTACCTGTAACGTAACCATAGCAACATAAAAAATGTAATAAGAAGAAAAGAAGAAAGGAAATATTTAGAGCAATAAAAAGAAAAATATACATTTTTGAATAAATTAACACATAAAACAAGTTTGAGATTTAAGTATAAATAATGCTTAAGTTTGAAACTTATTTCATGCTTTATTATATTCACAAATGTATTATGTCGAACATGTTTACTCCAAATACGTTGAAATGGTTACAACTCAATAAACCAATAAATAAAAAAATAATAAACAAACAAGTAAACAAATAAGGAATATTTTTCTGTTATTATATCGCTACAAAATTAAATTGATGTTTCATTGTTAATGAAATCAGCATATTTAATTAAATAAAAACGCTCGAAACTTTCTTTGCACCACGTGAAAAACCGATCACGTCATGGTGTAACGTTATGCACAACATTTAATTGCAACATTATAATAATAAAATTGTTAAAAAGCGCAGTATTCTTTATTCAAACCAAAAATGTTACGTCCATGAGCCAATATCTTAGTGGGCAAAAACCTGTTCAAAGTCCGCCGTAAAGTCGCTAGAACAACGTTAAAACAACGTTGTTCTAGCGTCTTTACTGCTGACTTTGAACAGGTTTTTGCCTACTGAGATAGCACAACACAATCCAATATAGCACAACATTTTACTACATCACACAACATGGTGGTCAAACCAACGCAACATATTTAACCAATAATATTGGCTCATATTGCGCGAACATATTGCGATGGTTTGCCTAAGCCTTAAATTTACAACAATCGGCTATGAAATTTCCGGATTATAGTGCGTCTTGCTTCATTTACAGAGTACAAAGAGTACAAACATGAACAGTAGATATTGCAAAGATAACAGTAGAGGTTTCGAATTAGGGAGGTTTTGTAACAAGATATTTTAATTATATAATTAGAGAGGTTTCGAATTAGAGAGGTTTTGTAACGAGATGTTGCTCAATTAGAGAGGTTTTAAATTAGAGAGATTTGAATTAGATAGGTTCCATTGTATGTATATATTTCAAACTTCCTCTAGTTTGAACACATACGCCTTGTCCTTTGAAGAAAAATTATTGCCAAAACTCTTATTAATTCACCTAGAACTCGAACTTTTTACAATTTGAACAAGTCCCCCCGGGAAAGGTTGTGCTTAATCCTTGACCACTTATTTATATTAACTCTTGACCTTTTCATTGCAATGTCAGTGACAATAAGTGATGATTTGGTAAAGATAATACACCCTTATCACCAGGACTTCTTCTCTCTTGACGGCTGAATATCTATGCATCTCAAGTCAGCAAAATAACGTTAGAATCGAGAGTCTTTTGGGACAAGGTTGTATTTTTATAAAACTACCCATTTGACTGGAAGTGGTCAAAAAGAATCTACACAATAACCAAGCAACAAACATTAATGTCATTCCAGCGTTGCGTTAACGTGTTATTTATTGCTAGCATTATTAAACAGGAACCAATCAAATTCGATTATTTAACTCATTAGTATTCAGTAAAACTGATATATCAAACAAGAGATACGAGATAAGATAACAATTATAGAGGACGTATACGTTTTCAAATGAATTTAAAGATAGGATTTACTGATTGTAATAAGCTAATCATAATTGGTAGAAATGTAATTTACTCATTTATCGGTTAAACGATCTTAATTAGGATGTGAGGGACCAGCTCAAAATTTCGCTCCAAAATCAACTTTTTTGTTAATCGACTAAAATTTACAAAATTTAACAAAAATGAATTTGCACAGAAGTGGTCGATGAGCTTGCAATGGATTGGTCTCTTCGGTTCGAATGAAATGAAATGTATTCGAAATCGATGTTCGAATTCAGATTGACCAATTAAAGCCTAAAAAAATTAATAAACTTTTAAAAATAAAAGCCTTATTTTTGGTGTCCAAAATAAGAGACTGTCAGTACTACACCATTCACCAAGTTTCTTATTAAAAAAATTCGAATCGAATATTGTATAATGATGTGCTCCAGTGGGCACACGAAAGACGTAATAACGTTGTAACATCATCAAAACGACGTCGCGGCGCCGTTTAGACGTTGTTACGATGTTGTTACGACGTCGTGCGCCGGCAGGGTACTTTATTAAAAACATAACAGAGAATTTATTTTAAAATATTGGACGAATATATTCTAATATTATTTTCCAACCTCGTTCCCAGGGCTTCTTCTCTCTTGACAACGTCAAGAGAGAAGAAGCCCTGGGAATGAGGTTGATTATTTTCTGGAATTTAAACTCCATATTTACTTATAAGTATTGGTGGAAAATAGGATTAAGTTAGGGATAGGTTACGCACTTACTTTTTTTAAGCAACTAAGGACAGGTTCTACTACAGAACGTTAAATAGGATAGACTGAAATTTCCGCACTAAAAGTTGCTTAACTCTTCGTTAGTATGGTGGAGTACCCCCGGAAATTTGTTAATTCATGGGTATTAAAAGATTCAGGGGGCAAAAAGTCACAAAAGTATGATGCAGATTTTTCAATATGTAAGAAAGTAACCCCCTGACTAAAATTTTTTGTTATGTTACTTTCACAGCAAAATTTAAAACTTCAGGGGGTCCACACCATACTAATGAAGGGTTAATAGTTGCATATTCACTTTCGAAAAAAAAATAATAGAAAGGCTTGATCCTGATTATGAAGTTGCTTATGATTATGATTGAGTACTCAAAGTTGCTTTTTACACTGTCTGAGTACTGGTTGCTTATAAAACGGTTCCTTATAAAAAAGGGTAAGTTGCGTGCTAGTTATATATACTACGTGGCAGCCATTGTGTCTGGCATTTTTTAGACAAAATAAATGGTTACGTTTAAACTTCCTAAAATTTTAAGAATTTTAAAATTCCGATGATATAAGCAGTGGGAAGTGAAGTTTTGGACAAATACATATCGTTAACGATTCTGATATTATATTCCCAGATAAGTTTCCACACCTTTAAATATTTTTCGCCATTATAAAAATAATAGACAGAAAAGTTAAAAAGACCTATATTTTAAAAATTAACATGAAGATTTTGGGTTAAAACCATTTTCCTATGACATTTGACCAAGTTTTAAAACAATGCCTAGTGTTCTGTATAAACATAACCATTAAAATAGCTTGTCATTAAGAATGTTTTGTTCCTTTAGAATCATCTTATCCTGATGTTTATTAATCCAATTCATACGATATCTTCAACGCAGATGGTATGTGCTTTACATGTTGCTCCACGATACAGTAATTGAACTTAATAACTAGCAAGATGGAGTATTTAATTCTAATTGACTAATTGAAAGTGTTTATTAATGAACAAATGTTGTTTTAATTATTTAATAGATGAGGACGTCCAAATATTTTTTTTAAAATGTACAGTAATTTAAAAAATCATTCGAATGTACAGGTAAGTGTAGAATATTCTTCAATTTTAATCAGCGTGTTTATGAAAATTCAGTGAAGTTTATCTTGTATATACATCTATATGATTTACGTAGGAGTATTAAAAGTATAGAAAATAAATTTCGGAAATTTTATTGTTTTATTTGAAATGTTATCTCGTTTACAGCTATCTTTTGCCAGGCGTCAGTACTTATTAAAATAATGAAAACTCATACACAATAATTTTAACTTGATTATATTTTTCGGAAGAAATTTTGATATCTCTATTTTATCCAGTTAGACTTATATTTTAAAGTTTTCTTTTCATTTTTCTTTATAATACGGTTCTTTTATTTACGTTTTTGCTCGTTATCGCTTAGCGTGGGCCGCTCTACGTATACATCCTTATCACCGAGTAACGTAACACACGAATATGTAAATATTGTATTGTCACGTTATAATAGACTTTCCTATTTCTGTTTTTGCTATGAATGCTAGAGACCATTTCAAAAT
Source organism: Neoturris breviconis (assembly GCA_032360805.1). NCBI lineage: Eukaryota > Metazoa > Cnidaria > Hydrozoa > Anthoathecata > Pandeidae > Neoturris > Neoturris breviconis. Next base: position 5,400 of record JAULBZ010008487.1, on the reverse strand, counting down.
TTCGCTCCAAAATTAACATATTCGTTAGGGTCAAATCAATTAAAATTGACATAATTTAACAAAAATGAACCTGTGCAGAAGTGTGTTGGGTCAATGAGCTTGCAATGGATTTGTTTCTTTGGTACGAAGAAACCAATCCATGGCAAGGTCATTGACTCAGTACTCTCCTCTGTAATTGTAATTGTCTCTTAAAATTACTGTTTCTTTTCTATTATTCTTTACTAGAATTCGTCACAAATCAATGCTATTATCAACCACAATACCAATTCGTCGTTACCATCCACCTGCTGAAGAATATGAATACAACATCAACAAGAACAGAGTTTGCATCGTGCAGTGATTTACTAAAATATATAGATTTTCCATCAGAATTACCATATTCTCTTTTGGAAAGTATATGTCAGCAAGCTGCTTCAGATAACAGTAGTCAATCAATTATCTTGCAAAACTATTGTTGCCAAAATGTTACTGAAACTGCAATAGATTATGATTTAATCAAAAAAATAGTGACACAGAATTGTCATAATAATAATCTAACAGATGACGTGCGAAGAGAATTCTGTCAACTTACAAATCTAAGCAGTCCAACAACAACAATGAATGTACAATCTTATACATTAGTTAGCATTCTTCTTTTTTCTCTTCTTGGACCAATTGGATTGCTCTCAAATTTAATGATAATAGCTCTTGTATTGAAACGCAAAAAGCTACGTAATTCATCTGGATACTTTATTTGTAATCTAGCTATTGCTGATTTGCTTTACATTGTTGGAACAATGATCTATCTGATAATACACCTTAAAAATATAAATGTCCAATATAACGAGAGTTTCTACATGGTATTCTCATCCTTCGATGTCATGATTGGTTCCGCTTCATTGTTATATATAACTGCTGTATCGATAGAGAGAGTTATTGCTGTAACTAAACCGCTACTGTATCCATTAATTTTAACCAAACAAAGAGCAAAAAGAGCTGTTATTTATATATGGATTTATTGCTTTGTTTTGTTTGATCTATTTTTTGCAAGATATTGGATTAAGAATGAAGAGTATGCAGAAGTTTTATTTTTCTTGGCTGTTTCAACAAGCTTTGTTATACCATGCATTATTGTTATGATAGCATACGTGAAAATTGGAATAATAGCAGTCAAGAGCATACATTCTGAGAAGAAAATCCTAAAATCAATTTCAATGGCATTACTTGGTAAATCTATATCTGAAAATAATAAAGTTGTTCCACTTAGACCTGTACGTTTTCGTGAAATTAAAATTGCATTTAATTTGGCAATTATGACGACACCATTCGTTCTAGGTTGGGGATATTACATGATATATAGTATTTACGAAGTAGTAACTGAAGAAGTGCATGATGGGATTGTTAATTTTGTACTCAACTTCCTACCATTTATAATATGTTGCATTAATCCTGTTAGCTATATAACATTTACACGGTCTCTTCGGAAAGAAACGATGCAAGCTATCCGCTCTCCGTTTACAAAACTCTCATTGAGAATAAGGAGAGAAAGTTCAATTTCTAGTACGTTATTATGAACGTAGCAAGCCTGAATATAACTGCCGGACATCACCTGGGAATGAGCGTTTTTTTGAAAAACACTCCTCCACAGGTGATGTCCGGCAGTTTTATTCAGATTTGGGTAGTGGTATGTGTGGAAATTGATAAGTCATTGAAGAATTGTATATGAATCCAGTAGGTAAAAGCTTGTTAAAAGTCAGCAGTAAAGACGCTAGAACAACGTCGAACGACGTGCGTCTTTACTGCGGACTATGAACAAGTTTTTACCCACTAGTATGAGTTAGATGGATCTCCATATGGAGGATTTGATAATCTTCGATAAAAGTATCGCAATTAACTCAGCCGGCAAAAGTCTGTTCAAAGTCAGCAAAATAACGTTAAAACAACGTTCAAAGAACGTTGTTTTAACGTTGTTTTGCTGACTTTGAACAGGTTTTTGCCGGCTGGGAAGAGTTTCAGTGGGCACGTAACGCCTTATCAATGTCGAAAAGAGGACTTTAAAAAGACGACTTTTCGATATTGATAAGACGTAGCTTGCCAGCAGGGGTGATATCTCAACGGGCTTGAAATCCAATGGTTTTACTGTTTCGACCCGGTAGGCACACTACGTTGGAACATCGTCGGAACAACATCAAGCCGACGTCATGATGCAAACAATGGTTCGACGTTTTTCTGATGTTATGTGCCGTCAAAGGATGAACTACCTAAATTACAGACCGTTGATTGTTAACACTCTTACCTGCAGGCACGTGATATTTTTTAAACGTAAAAAATACGTCTTTTTGGCGTTTTGACGTCAACAAAACAACGTCTTTTTACGTTGAAAGGAAGTCACTTACCCATTGTCTTCTCTCTTTCTATTCATTATGCACCATATAATTTTCTTTATATAATAATATATATTTTCGGAAAGCCAATCCCAGTCAGCAAAAACATGTTCAAAGTCTGCAATAAAGACGCTAGAACAGCGTTGAAAACTTTATTCTAGCATCAGTACTGCGGACTTTGAACAGGCTTTTGCCCAATGGAATACTTGGTAAAAACAGTTATTAAATAAGAGACACATAAATAATAAATATGTCACTTTTATAATGAGAATGGTCATTTTATTTCTTACATGACCCCGTGTGTGCAAAAACTTGTTCAAAGTCTGCAGTAAAGACGCTAGAACAACGTTTTTCAACGTTGTTTTAGCATCTTTATTGTATACTTTGAGTAAGTTTTTGCCCACTGGGTATGTTCTCTGTATTGTTTGTTCAAATTACTGTGTTTAGTAGAAAACTAAAATTCATGATAAAGTAAGTTTCGGTTTTTATTTTACGGCTCTTTTAAAGGTCATACAAACTCTGTAAACCCAGGGCGGTCATTTCAGAGAGTAAGCTATGTAAACTAAGGTATAAACCACGCTTTTGTTTAGAGCTACTGTAATTACACTCTTTGCAATGTATTAAAAACTTCGTAGCTTGAAAATAATAAATTTTAAAAAATTCTCCCGCCACACATTTCCCCAATCCTGGGTGACAGGATTGCTTCTGAGTTTGTATGGCCTTTAATTTTATGTTTTTGCAAACAAAAATCGAAAAATCAGAATGTATACAAAACTGTAGTCTTAGTTTTATTTTTCTTTGTGTATACTTGAAAATAACTGCCGGACATCAGCGGTGGAGGAGCATTTTTTTTGAAATAAAAGCAAACCATACTTAAAAAAACACTCTTCCACAGTTGATATCCGATAGTCAGGCTTGCAAAGCTTTAAAATTTTGTTTTATACAGAGCTTTTCAACAAACACATTTGCAGTGGAAAAAAACTTGTTCAAAGTCCGCAATAATGACGCAAGAACTACGTCAAACGACGTTGTTCTAGCGTTTTTTCTGTTGACTTTGAACAAGTTTTGTTTACTGGGTTATAATATAATATAAACACATAGATACCTAGTCGGCTAAAATCTGGTCAAATTCAGCAAAATAACGTTAGAACAACGTTCTTTGAACGTTGTTTTAACGTTATTTTGCTGACTTTGAACAGGTTTTTGCCGGCTAGATAGTAGTTTTCACGTGATATTTAATAAAAATGTTTAAAATTATATATTTTACTGACACGGACTGCCGTATACTGTATGTCAAAACACAATCCGGCAATCCGTATTTGAAATTATTCATGACCGTAAAGTCTATCACAAAAGGTTGATTTCTCCACTAGGTGATACATTCATCTAGTTGCAAAAGAAGACATTCCATTTGTAGAAATGGTGATGTGACGTCAATATATACCAATGGGATATCTTCATTCGACTTTCGCAGCGAATTATTTGCCTGGTGGATATCAACCGTAAGAATTTTTAAGGTTGATTTCCACGAGGCAAAAAAATAAATGGTGTGACGTCAATTTCTACTAATGGAATGTCTCCTTTTGACTTTTTCCGGGAATTTTTCGCCTCGTGGAAATCAATCTTGAGGAATATTTACAGCACACAGCACACGACGTCGAAACAACGTTGTTTTGATGTTTTGCCACGTTGTTTCGACGTCGTGTGCCACTGGAAAATAAAAATTTAAGATAGTTTATGAGCTATTAATTTTTTCTAATGACTGAAATAGAATTCGCAAGTCGCACTTAAAACCCAATGAACAAAGATTCTCCCACGTGTGAATCAATATTCTTTATGTATTGCATAAAATCTAATCCTTATGGGGTTAGATAAACCTCGCAAGCACATGTTGTCGCATCAACGTCGAAACGACGTTTTGACGTTGTTTAGACGTTAATCTGACGTCCAATAACAATGTTACTATAGATTCAATACCAAAGCTATTAAATGTAATCCACTGTAACATTTGTTGGTATCATATTATTTTCCTTTAGTCATATTATTTTTAACAAAACCTGTAATATTCTCCAATACCTTACTCACCAATATTGACATAAAAAGTATGTTTTGTGTTTGTTGTAATGTTTTTCATATTCTGTTCTGTTCTGTTTCGTAAGGATTATCTCTAAATCCATTTGTAACCACGCTGACTGTTAAATTATCCAATTAGACTATGGATACTGAAAACAAATACATATTGGTCAATCAATTAAGACTGGCTTATAGAGGCAAAGAAAGTACCTCAATACTATATTATTATTGATACCCAGTAGACAAAACCTGTTCAAAGTCCGCAGTAAAAACACTAGAACAACGTTAAACGACGTTGTTCAAGCGTCTTTACTGCTGACTTTGAACAAGTTTTTGCCCCCACTTGACCAGGTTATTTTTAATCTCGATAACGTCGGTATTTTTAATGTAACTTTTTCAATCAATTTTTAGATCAAAAAAAAACAGATAGATCAAAATTATTCAAGAAAATGAACTATACATCTTGTGAAGAGTTGCTACGCGAAGTGAATATTGCTGATACCCTAACTGATGATATCATTCATGTTATCCTTCCGCATATATGCGGCCTTATCGATAGAAATCATATCAATACAACACTTGAAGAAATAGTATTCCATGATCTTTGTTGTAGTCCTATACCATCAATTATATTAAATAAAACAGTTCATGCTGTAACAAATATCACTGACGATGGAAGTTTAGTAAGGGATTTATGCGATTATATGTCAATGTCCAGAAATCCTGAAGATGAAAATCTATATCAAAGTATGTGCACTCACGCCATGACTTATATTCCAGAACAATTCAGTCCAAGTTTTGAATTACTGACGTATATTTTATTAGCATTATGTACACCAATTGGATTTTTTGCAAATATTCTCATCTTATTAACAGTATATAAAGTGAAACGACTTCGTAATACAACTGGTTATTTCATATGCAATCTGGCTATAGCAGATTTACTCGTGATAATTGAGATGAT
>JAULBZ010008486.1:0-10679 GCA_032360805.1 Neoturris breviconis | reverse complement strand
TCCAAAATTGTTAAAAACACTAACTGACAGCCTAGATATGTTATGAATAATTTTTGTTACACAAAGATTGAGTTTTACACTCAATGTTAAGATTGAGTTCTTACCACCGTTTAACGGTGGTAAGAAAGGGCTGAAAAATACCCTGCCTAGTTTATTTAATTTTTCAACATGTTTGAGTATGTGCTTATAGAGGGGGTACTTATTACCTTTTGAAGAAATTGGACTGGACGGTTATATGAAAAATGATAGAATGAATTAATAAAATATTTCAAATTGTCTTCATCGATTAGTTTACATTCATTTGATTTCTCCTCGATGTCAGTGTCTGTGATAATTTTGAGCGATTCAAGTTTTTGCTCATTTTACATGTCCATTTGGTTTCAAAAACTCCCTTGTGGCATGCTTTGTTCTCATAATTAGCAGGGGTGCTAATTAGATTAGAGGGGGCAATTATTGATATTTTCCATAAAAAAACTTGGTGCTATTTAACCTTATTAGTATTGGGCTTTTTAGGGCTCTGTAACACTGGGGGAAAGGATTCCACACCAACCCCTCCATAACTATTGAACCCCAACCCTAGTATTTGGATGAAACTTTTCACAATTATAGTCCATAATAGAAGGAACAAAAGGGTACCAAATTGACATAGCAAACTTCTCTTAAAAACCATGTCTTCTAAGAATTGCCATTAAAAGAGTTCTATAAAAGCTTTTCTAATTCTTTTTCCAGTTTCGGATTAAAAATTGAAAAAAATTGACGGATTTATTATGTGACCAAACGTGGTGGAAACATTTATTTCACGATTTCAAGTAACTTGACCAAGTTTTATGCTACAAGGATTATCCAAACACAAGTTATGTCAAATTAACGAATTGATGATTTGCTCAGGATTTCCCACTTTAAAATAGGTTGTTTCAGGTTATGACCCAGAAATACTGATCAGAAGATTATATGAAGCTCAAATTTTTAGCATATGTGTGTGATGGATTTCTAAACATTGGAAAGTTTCAGTACGATAGCTAAATTGTTTATAAAGTTATACAGCACAATATGGTAGAGGGGGTGGAATCCTCAGTACTAATAGGGTAAAAGGAATTTATGTAAGCTAATTTGAATAATATAATAAATCCAATAAAGTTGTTTTACTTTCAGTTATTTCAGTTTTTATTACTCTGTATAATTTTTTTGTTTTTCTATGCAACCTGAAATTATTATGATTTTTGCAGGTAAAATCAAAGAAAAGATGGAGTCAAGTTATGTACATGTCTTATATTCTAGACTTTAAGCAAGTGAAAGGTAAATTATTTCTGACAATTTCTTAGATTGTAAAATATTTAGAATAAACTATTACTGCGGAGGGGTGACTTTGAAGCATAGGTTCAGTCTTTGTAGCCTCAAAAAACACTTCTTGCTCTTGAAACACCTGCATTCATGTGTATTATTATGTTTTGAAAATGGTTGATATAACTTAGGAGTCATCTCCAAAATTCGTTACCAAAAGCATATATCTTAGCAGCTTTAAAAAAGTAAAATTCAATAATTTTGAGAAAAATTAATCTATGATGAAGAGTGTTAAGTCAATGAGCTTGTAATTGATTGGTTTCTTCGGGACGAAGAAACCAATCAATTGCAAGATCATTGATTATATAAAATAAATCATTGATTATATAAAATAAATTAGTTTTTTTCTGTATAATGTCTTTTAATTTAATAAAGATTCTGAACCACAGGCATTATTTTCTTTTCAGAGCGAGATGATCTGACATATATTCTTGCAACAGATGCTGATGTGCAGTTTACACCAAATGATGTGATGGCATTAATGGATTTTATGAGCCGTAATCCGAAAGTTGGAGCTGTTTGTGGTCGAACACATCCTATGGGAGCAGGGCCAATGGTGTGGTACCAAATATTTGATTATGCTATCGGTCATTGGTTGTTAAAGGTAAGAGATTGCGTATGTGACTCACAAATCATAACTTGTCTAACACATTCAACGATTATTTTCTGTTGGAAAAATATTTCGGCTGTTATTTGTTAAATTTTGACAGATTGCTTTTAGACAAATTACCAATTTATTTCTAAACGTGAGTTGGGAGATGGAAATTGTGATCATTGCATAAGGTGGTGATAGTTCAAAAGCCAGTCAACTATCTGATATCACCTGCGAAGAAGTGTCTTTTGAGTACAATTTGCAGCATGAAAGTTTAAAACTGTACTCAAGAAACACTCTTACATTGATTGGTTTTGGCAGATTAGATTGTTGGTTAAAGTCTTTGTTTAAATTCTTTGAGATTTCAAGCTATGACTAAATGTTGAACATTACCTGTGGGGGAATATATTATGAGAGTAGATGCAAACAGTGCTCAAAAGCACTCATCTGCAGGAGATGTTTTATAGTTATTTTTTGGCTTAAGATATAACTCAGCATAATAAATAAGTCATCCATTAATATTAATTAGGAAGATTAATGATTAATGAAGATTAAGTAGTGCTGGTAATAGTCAACAAATCATTCAATGTAATGCAATATACCTTCAATTAAAGTTCAATAATCTTATGTCAGTTGAAGCAGGTTCTAAAAACACAGATAAGGTTCATCTATCAGCTTGCTTTAAACAACAGCAAACATTTTGTTGGGTTAATCCTATTTTGTATGGGCTTTTTTGGGGCTCTGAATGCATAAGGAGGGGGGGGGGGCACTTTGTGCCCGCCCTCCATGTTTGGATGGGAACATGCTATAGTATTCAACACAATAATAAATCTTTGCCATAATTATTTTTTGACGTCATCAGGACCAAAACAGGTGGTGCAAAAAATAAATTTTAGGCGAAAAATAAAATTATTCAAGAATTATATACCAAAATGTTTTTTAAGCGAAAATAAAAAGAAAAAAAAAATTCTTTATTTTTTTTTTACCACCTGTCAAAAGTTTGGTTGCTAAGTGAAAATTATCCAAAAGAAAATTTCTTCAAAATTATCCTAGATAAATTACAGGAAAAGTCACAAAATACCTTAGGCGTTATGGTAAAAAGAAAATCAGCCGGGCTCTTGTGCTCCCCCCCCTTATTCCAAATAGGGTTAACTAATCTGAATAAAATCTTAAAACAACTGGATGAAAGTATTAAAAATGTGAGTTTGAAACTAGCTCATTCCACGATGCCTATATTGGCCCCATATGCATGCAAAACAGTTGTAAAACACATTTATGTGAGATAACTGTTGGAGGAAGTATTATTTGGCATCATTTTCCCATCATACTTCTGTAATTGATTTGGACAACCTTAAATGTTAAAGACTTTGTCTTACCTAATGATGCAATCGACTGTTTAATTTGTAGATTTAAACTCAGTGATGTTATATTTCATTATTTTCAGTTGCTTGTCTTATATTATTTTGATAGTAAGAAATTATGTGAGAAAAACGTTGTGAAAGAAATGAATGCTTATCCTCTAGAAAGTTTTTTTTCCGTTGTTATTTTGCAATATGTGTTTAGGTTGCTAATCATGTCTTTGGTTCAGTTCTTTGTTCACCAGGATGCTTCAGTGTTTACAGAGCGAAAGCGATTCGAGATGTACTACCTCTTTATGCAACTGGTGTTGATTGTGCAATGGATTTCTTAATGAAAGATATGGGTATATATAAACTGCATTCTAATGTTTCTGATAGTCATGTTAAAATCAGCATCATCAGCATTTCCCCATGATGCCATCCCATACTGTCTTCCCATGTTCTCCATGTGGTTAAGAAGAGTCTAATAATCAGTAAAGGAAGTATATATAGCTGGAAATAGTGTTACAAAACACCATTTTCAGTGGGCAAAAACATTTTCATAGTAAAGTCCATAGTAAAGACGCTAGAACATCATTCAATGTTATTTTAGTCCCAAAATTATCCCAAGAGATATGAGATCATAATTTACCGAAATAAATTTATGAAATATTTTTTTTTTCAATTGGACAAATTTTAATTATTATTATTATATTGAACCCGGATCACTTGCTTGACTCAGTCTTCCATCCATATATGCTCGGTGAAATGAATGCCAGTATGCTGGGGTAATAGGGCACCTTGATCTGCAAAAGGAGTAGCACTCTCCCTTACCCTTGTCGTAGAAGCTAATGAAAGAGGGGTGTTCGAGTTGCCTCTGACTGCAGTTGGCCAGCTTACTTATCATTATAATTATTAGGAGCTTAAAGCCATTCGTTGGGTTATTGTTATATGATAAATTATAGGTGAAGATCGTTGGTTTTGTACATTGTTAGTAGAAGCTGGATGGAAATTGGAATATTGTGCAACAGCTGTTGATAGTACATACTGCCCTGATAATTTTGAGGAATTCTTTAAACAACGAAGAAGATGGGGTCCATCAACACTCGCCAACTCCATTGTTGTGTTGGATAAGCAAAGTTCTATTCGTCAAAATAATGATGCAATTTCATTTTTCTTTGTTGCCTATCAAGCAGTTTTGATGTTGTCTACTATCATTGGGTAAGGATAATTAAACGTTTGGGTAATTAATTATGTTGAGCAGTAGAGGTTAAAGAACCTTCAGTTTGGTAATCAAGACAAATGAACATTAAAACAACAAATCAAGTGTTTTTTGAGTACAGTTTTTAGCTGCAAAGCTGAACATTGTACTCGAAAACACTCCTTTGCAAGTGATGTCTGACAATTATTTCGAGTCTTGCAAATTTTGAAGAAATAGCTGGTCTACAAAAAGCAATGTCTTATCGACAATAACATTGTTCATAGATATTTACTGATTATTGAATAACGTTTATTTTATGTCCCAATAATGAACATTGGGTCCCTCGATTTAGTGCCCCAGATTTTTTAACTTTTTGAGTGGCAACTTATTAGTGGGGGGAAAAGGACAGTCTATCAAAGATGACAATAAACTGCACAATCTGCCAACATTTTAATGAAATCACCATTCAAATCTTCATCAATTAGATGACGTTCATTTGATGCCTCCTTGATTTCACTGACTGTGGTAGTTTGAACGGATTATGTTGAGGCTCATTTAATATTGTTCATTTGGGTTGCAGAAAGGTTACTTCTTTTGTGGCACGCATTCGTCTCCAAAATATTTTGGGTGGCATTACTTGGAGGGAGCGCTAATTAACATTTTCCATAAAAAAACTGGGTGCTTATTAGAGGTGAGGGTGCTATTCGAGGGTGAGTGCTAATTAGATGATTTATGATAAATACCATGCCATTGAAAAATTGTTGAAGCAATATTCTTTTTCCATTTTAGTCCATCAACCGTTTTACTTGTTATTGCTGGAGGGTTAAAATATGCATTTCCACGTGATGTAAATCTAGTTGTTGTTCTGGTGCTATTGATATTAGTTACAGTTGCATTTACCATGATATGTTTATTTTGTAAACAAGATACGCAACTTAAAACAGCAAAGATACTCACGTTTTTCTTTGCCATCATCATGTCAATTACTATTGTGGGCCTCATAATGCAGGTACGAAAGCATATAAGTGGTCAAAATAAGAGCAATAATCTCTATGGAGAAGTGCTAATAATGGAGGGGTGATCTTCGTGCTAGAAAGCCGCAGTGATTATTTACTTTATTCCGACTGCTGAATAGTGATATGCAATTGCATGTATGTGATACCTAGTCAGTGATGAGTAACCATACAATAAGTAATGTTTATGAGCTGATCTTATTGAATCATCATTTTATCTACTCTGGACCGAGTATCGTCAAAAAGGGTTTGTGTTGCATTTTCTTGTCATTTTTACTGATGTTTTTTTCTACTAGAAATATTTTATTAATAAAAACTAATATAAACAAAAAAGGTTTGCTAATGAAACAATTTCTGGGGAAGAGTTGCACATGTTTAGTTAGTCTAGAGACCTTTTCAAGTTATTACTGCAGGGAAGAGAGTGCTGTGTTACCAAGTCTAGGGACGTTCTTCAAGTTATTACTGTAGGGAAGAGAGTGCTGTGTTACCAAGTCTAGGGACGTTCTTCAAGTTATTACTGTAGGGAAGAGAGTGCTGTGTGACCAAGTCTAGGGACTTTCTTCAAGTTATTACTGTAGGGAAGAGAGTGCTGTGTTACCAAGTCTAGGGACCTTCTTCAAGTTATTACTGCAGGAAAGAGAGTGTTACCAATCTTGCCATTAGGTTTCTTCATAGCGATGAAATGAATCAAGCATTCGTTTTTAGCTAAAGTTTGGATGAGCTGTTGCTATCACTTTGTTGAAGTGCACATTTTAAGGTTTTTAATCTCAGCCTGCAGTAAAAACCTTTTTCCTCTAAAAGCTTTTTCCCTATTTTCTTGTTCTTTGAGCTTTAACTGCAGCTTGGTAACATTTACTGCTATTGCCTGTGGATTTTGAGTTTTTACTACTGTTTTGCTAGATATTTTAGCCTTGTTACCTTTGAATATTAATAAGATCTTGTTTGAAACTATTATATAAAGATCTTATTAATGTTCAAAGGCAATTTAACACTTATGTAAATAATTACTGCTGCCTGCTAACCATTTTAGGTCTGTAATGGTTTTTTTCATAACTTTTGAATGAATGGAAATTATGACTAGAAACTTTACGGCTATTCCTTTATTTTATTTTGGAACAATTTCTTTTGGTATCTAAGAATTTGCCATTAGCAACCAAATATTTGACAGATGGTAAAACAAAATCATTTTTTCTTTTTTATATTGCAGGAAAATCGTTCCGAATTTTTTACAACACCTGTCTTGCGATGATGACGTCATCATGAGTGATTATACAAGAAAATAATTATGCTAAAATGTTAATTTTTTGTTTAACTTTCTGGAAAGTTTCAACACTACAGGATGGTTTGAGGGGGAGACACTATGTGCCCAAAGTATCTAAAAAGGGCAAAAATGTGGGGAAATATTTCATTTGGTTCAATAAATGCCTCCCCATTTTTATGATAAGCTATTAATGCTGGAAACATAAAATAAATATTCTCTGCTAGAAGTACTTCTTATTTCTACTATTATTGTAACAATGATTTTTTGATGAGCCTTCACTTATGATTAAAAAAGGATTTTTAAATCTGTTTGCATTGAATTCTCTTTCGTAATAGTCTCTAAATAATTTTATGAAAATGAAGTCTTGACAATCTTGTCATCAGTCTGCATCACCTCCGCAAACCTATCAAAATTTTTTGCAAAGTTATGATGTCATTATGCCATCAATTTCTACCAATAGAATGTCTTTTTTTGGTGTTCACGCAAAATATTTTGCCTATTGTAAGTCTATTTTAAGGATAGAATGCAGACTTTCTGTATGACTTCTTAAAATTAAAAATATCTATGAAATGAAAGTTATCACGCAGTAAAAGTGTTCATCAATTGTCCTTTCCTATCTTAAGCTATTCTGTACTAAAATGATTTAATCCTAAATTTTCCCATTTGAATTTGTGAAGAAAAAAAGAAGATAATATTTAGTGATCTTTTAGTATTTACAGAACATCTTTCTTATTTTGAACTTGTATACACCGCGTATTATGCAAGTATTTCGAGACTCATGGCCTGCTTTCACTAACTTAAGGATGAGAGTCAATTTTGCCCTAGGCTAAAAAGATCAGGTTTTGAACCCTGGATTGCAAAATAGTTTGACTCATATGATTATCAATTTCATTTTAGACTGTTGATGATGTAAATACATATGTTTCACCGTCAACTGTTGCTCCACCAACGACACCAAAACACTATTGGCCCAAAAACAGTACAGCACCACCACCTACTTTTACAACACCCATACCACTATATGACCGAAATAAATATATATTTACGCCAGCAACTTGGTACCTGTTAATGATTACATCCATATTTATACTATCAGCATTATTACATGGTTTTGAAGGGTTATATCTGATCCATGGGATATGGTATTTGTTATGTTTACCTTCTGGTTACTTATTACTGACCATATATTCCGTTGCAAATCTTACCGACAGAAGTTGGGGTAAGTAGTTTGTTGAAACTAACCTGTCATGATAATTATGTTGAATTGGTTGTTATCATTTCATAATGCATTAAAATAATAAAATATTTCATTGTAGTAACACTCTTCTGTGAGTGCTAATAGGAACCTCAGAAAGTGAACTCATATGCATGTACAAATACAATAATGGAGACTCACCTAATTGTTTTGATAGAATGTTGTCAATATTAATGTCAATTCGACATTGGTTCCAACATTTATTTCCAATGGAGTTAAAAGTTTTACTATATTGATTACTGCATTTTTGAAGTCTATCTCTTGCTGTGACTCACCTTTTTTTCAATCATTTATAAGCAATACATTATACTGTATAATAGCCTTTGCTTATTTCCAGGAACCCGTGAAGGTAAGACAACAAGTCAAGACAACACTGATCTGCCGATGACAGAGATTATCAGTAAATACCTAAAATATTTTTGCTGGTGTTGCATACCACCTCATATGCGAGACAAACCAGAAGAAAAGAAAGAGATTATTGAAGAGGAAGAGCAGTATGTGCCAAAAGATGAAGAAAGTGACCAGGTATTAAAAGGGATTCAAAAATTTTAACTGAAATTTACAACCAACATAATTATATTATTGAGATTAATACCATACTAGCACGGTGAAAAAACAGGAATGAAACTGGGTAAAATGCTGACCGATTGCACTTGACATCTTAACTAACAAAAACTATTGTCTGAAAGAATTTCAGATTTCAGATCTTCTTATTGTGTATTAGCCCAACAAACAAAGTTATTGCTATCACTTAGCGGAGGCAGTAAATGTGTCCCGCTTTTCTTATATTACATTCCTGAAGTGCTACTATTTTGGAATTTGCTATCAGCACTATGAGAAAGCATAAATCCAATGAGAATGATGTGCATGAAAAAAAAGTTGTTGAGTTGAAAAGTTCATATGAACAGTGTGAAGGTTTTATCGATTAGACTGGAGTCTGCTTCTTTTGTGGCCAAATAATAATCCAGCAGGAAACATACCTTATCAAAGAAAAATTTGTTAAAAAAAGTGGCAAAACTTTACACCGGCGAAAGAAAAGAAACTAAAATAAGATTTTTAAATCCCTGACAAATTTTTTATGCAAGCATTATTTTTAATTTTTAGCGCTTGTTTGTAAGAATAAAAATAAGATAAGAATATTAAATAGGAAATAGTTTTGGTTAAAAATGTTCCAGACTAAGAAACCTTGAGCAAAAATGTCCTATTTACAGTGGATTACACCGTATCGAATCTGGAGAACGTGTAGATAAAACAAAATTTAAGTTATATAAACCATTCTACTAGGTTGTCCAAATTACAAACATAGAATCAGTTTATTTTTGTTTCTATATACCTTATACATTATTGAATGGTCTACATGAAAATCTATTATCTACCATGTCTGTTTAGGACCTTCCGTCTGTACTCAAACATGTGCAGGAACTGCAAAAACATACAGCCGCATTCAAAGGTTTAAATATTTTTAACGTGACCACATTCAGTTAGATTTTGATGTGACCACATTCAGTTAGATTTTGTACCTAATTTATAAGGGAGTTGACTCTATGCGTAGCATATGTGTATAGCGTGTAATACCATTATGCATATAGGATATGTGTGTAGTATATGCATCGTATGGCATATGCATACAGTGTACGCGTTTTGCCCACTGGCACTTAATACATCATAGAACATCCCAAAACTAATATTCAGTAGTAGTGAGTCAGCAATCTTACAGCTGATTGGTTACTTCGTAACAAAGAAACCAATCCATTGCATGATCTCTGATATTCTTCGTAAGGTTATTTCAATTGTTACTTCAATGCTGTACTTTCCTTAGGATTCATCCGGCGGTGATTCTGTTGATGGAGGTGATGAAGATTTACTAGAAATTATAGAAGATTTACCAAAAGATGTTGATGTAAAAATACCTGTAGCAGCACAAGTACCCAAGAAATCAGCCATGAAGAAGCCAGGTAGTAACCTAAAGAGACAAGCTAGTGCTGGTAAGCGTAGTTGTTTTTACTTGCGTTGAGTAATATTTCCAAAACTGTGTATTTTAGTGGCATTTATTTTTGTAGGTTCTTTTTTGTGGGTTTCCCCAACAAAGCATTATTTTGAGAATATTTATTTTCGCAATTGAGCACACAATTGAGCACACAATTTTGCGGGATCGTTTTTACTGAAGAATTACAAACCATCACTTTTTAGCAATTTGATTTTTCATTTATAATTATTGCGGTTGATGTTAACTGACTTGGCAGACAATTTTTTGTATGTAGTCCGATATGTAAGACCCCATTTTCTCATTATTAGACTCAATAGATAAGATTGACTCTGTGCCATATTCACGATTTCGATTTCCTGGTCAAGACAAAGCTGTTCATTTTGCTCCACATCGTCCACGTCTTCATGCTGCATCTACTGTTAGAGAATGGTTATCAATAAACGCACCACGTGAATATCAGGTAATAGTGTTGCTTAAACAAACACTTATGTAAAAATTACATGGCTGAAGTGAAACCTCTGGACAATTTAAAGATTTAAATGTGACATTTTAGAATTCTATTAGCATTCTATGTTTCTAGATCCTCTAATTTGTAACGTAGGGTTAAGGGTACAACAGGGCTCGAAATAACAGCCGGTCATCACTGTGGAGGAGAGATTTTTCAGAATATTTTCAGCCAACCGGCTGTTATT
>JAULBZ010008485.1:0-10679 GCA_032360805.1 Neoturris breviconis | reverse complement strand
CAAATTATTCAAAACATGAACATATGTACAAACCTAATACTTACTCTTTTGGTTTAGATTGATGTCAACAAAGTGAGTATCTACTGAACATTCACTTATCCTTATACATATTGAATATCAATAAAAGTGAGTTCCCATACCCACATTTTTAGTGGACATTAATTGAAACATGAACATATGTACAAACCTAAAACTTACTACTTCGGTTTAGATTGAGTTCAACAAGCTAAGTACTTACTGAATATTCACTTATCCTTATGCATATTGAATATCAATTGAGAGTGAACTAGTACATCATACCCACTTTTTCAGTGGAAATTAATCGCAACATGAACATATGTACACACCTAATTCTTACTTTTTCGGTCAACAAAGTGAGTACCTACTGATTATTCACTTATCCCAATGCATATTAAATATCGATTAAGATTGCGTTAGTACATCATATCAACTTTTTTAGTCAAAATCAATGGAAGATGAACATAGTTACCTACGGAAAACTTCAGATTGATGCTAACAAGGGAAGTACATACTGGAAATTTACTTATATATTTAAATTCTGAAATATGTTTCGGTTCAGATTGATGCTAACATGGTAAGTACTACTAATTATTCACGTATCGCGACGCTTATTGAATATAAATTAAGAGTCAGTTAATATATCATACTCATTTTGTTAGTAAAAAAGTAATCGAAACATGAAAATATGTCAAACCTATATCACCTAACCTATGCACATTGTATCAGTCAAAATCAATGTAAAAATGAACATAGGTACCTACCGAATTCTTACTCTTTCGGTTGAGATTGATGCCGACCAGGTGAGTACCTACTAAATATCCACTTATCCCTATGCATATTGAATATCAATTGAGAATGAGTAATATATCATAAACACTTTTTCAGTGGAAATAATCTAAATATAAACAAATGTACAAACCTAATACTTACTCTTTCATTTCAGATTGGGAAAGGGAAATCAAACAGTACGTACTGCAATACCGAGCCAGTCAGGCTCGTACCTAAGGAAGACGTGAAAACATAAAATATACTACAAAACATATAAAATTATGAAGAAATTTAGTTATGGTTTCACAGATTGCGTGGAACAATGAGAAGAAACCGTCCACAAACCAGTGGATTCTGGCCCATGGTTGGTTCTACCCACTATCTGGCATCAGGTGGTGTACGTGAGTAAGCATGCGCTGCCCCATTAATGGCACCCGCCACGCAATCTATGAAACAAGATGAAAGAATCGGAGAAGACTCGACCTTGACAGGTCTGATAAACAATATGGACTAATCCGGCATTGGGAAAGCCGCGGCTACCTCGCGTTCTTATTTTACCCGCACAGTATAGCTGCAGAGAGTTGACAATATTCTTACATCCTATACTAAAAAACACAACAAAACCCTAACTAATTACGGGTTACTAGGACAAACAGACCGAGAAAACAAAAACGACGACAAAAACGAAAAACCCCACCTAATATCGAGTTTTTAACATTTTACATAAAACAGCAAATAGTTGTGAGGAGTGACTACGTTTAGAGAATCTATACTCGTGACAGTGTGATCGTTACATGAGAACCATTGGTTATCCTTGTGAACAAAAGCGGTGTAATGACCTGATTCGACACTGCCGTGATGATTTATAACGGACACAAGAATAAAATTAAAACCTCGAAACTGAAAATTGAATGGCAACGACATGATATTATTTACTTTCTTCCCTGATTTCTGAAACCGTTCTAGCTGAAATAAAAGGACATCTGGTGTGTCTAGGACGGAGTACTGCGTCTTGGCCATCGTTTTATCTGAGCAACCAGGACAGTCCCAACTTACATCGGTGGATTTGAAATATGTCGAGAGACTATGCTCTAGACTATTACCGACAACTAGCCTTAAGCCAAATATCTCGTCATCTTCAAGTGTAAAATGTTGACACGCATGACATTCCTTATATACCGTTACTAAAACATTCAGAGAGTCACACTTGAAAGAATTCATGATATTCTGCAAAAACTCGTGCGCGTCTTGAAATGAGTTACCCGAAAATGTTTCTATCGAACGCACTTCGGAGACCAGCGAGATTGGGTATAGTGGAGAAGAAGATGCGGATGTAAGATCGGAAATGGTTTGTGAAAAAACGCTTGAAAACGCTATGTCTGGCTGAAAGCGTAACTTACTCCAAACGGGAATGATTGCTTGAAGTGTTGAATTGAGGAAACATGTGTTGCCAAGTTTTACTATACCGCGAGGAAGCTTAATAAGACTTCTGACAACAACAGGAGGATTGACAACAAGAGGAGGATTGACAACAAGAGGAGGATTGACAACAACAGGAGGATTGACAAAAACAGGAGGATTGACAACAACGGGAGGATTGACAACAACAGGAGGATTGACAACAACAGGAGGATTGACAATGCGCTTCGCTGAACTTACAAGTCTCTGTCTGGGTGGTAATCGTGTGAAATTTCTCTTCCCAGAAAATGGTTGATTTCCCTGCCAATCCAGGTCATCACGTTTCAACCATATCCAGAACGATCCCTTGGATGAGGCATGAGAAGCATCATGAATAGCTTCTTTTAGCTTTCTACCACTTATTCCAACACGAAGAAAACAAGATTTGAGAGAAACTGCTGCATAACCTCTAGCGCCCACCTCAACCGCGAAAAAATGAACAGTCCAGCCATTCTGTCTACACATGGCAACAAGAAAAAGGTACCTATCAGTTTTAAAAGCATTCGAGTAGTCAATGTTTTCTTCCGACGGACAAGTCAATTCAATTATGATCAAGATACGCTTGGAATTGGAGAAGATGATTATGTCTGGACGTAAATTAGTATCGAAAATGTGCTTCGGGAAGATCAGATTTTTTCCAAGGTCAGCAAGAAGTATCCAATCCGATGCTTCAAAAAATAAACCCTCATGAATACCAACTGGGCGTTTTTGAACTCGTTTACCTTCCTTAACGAATGATATCGATTTATTGGTTAAATGAGGTTTATCTGATTTGGTGTTCTGATTGATGAAACTTTGAAGAGAGTGACAAATTGCTTTCAAGACAAAGTCATGCCGGAATCGATAGCGACCCGAAGCGAGAGACGTTTTGCAGCCTGAGAGTATGTGACGAAGTGTACATTTGGACGAACTGCACAAAGAACACGATTCACTATCAGCAAGGCCCCAGCGCTTCAGGTTGGCGGGGGAACCAATTGTGTCGAAGGTTACTCCTAAAGTGAACGATAGCAGCTTTGGCGACGCTCTCAAAAGACGGTGAAAACTCATATCACGCTGGAGGATTCGTTCCCAACGAGTCCACTTACCCTGGAGGGACTGTTGTACAGCCTTAGAAAACAATTGTTGGTCCTCATATTGGCCTATGGCCGAAGTAATGTCCTTCCTATGAGAAGATGTTTGAAAGATTTTCCTATTGCTACCAAAACCGCGAGTGCTACTTTGGGTTTTACCTCTAATCTTAGAAATCAAAACATCAGATTCCGCTTCACGCACTGCCTTTTCGACAGTCCATTTCCTACCAGTATATAGTGAAGGTACATTACTTGAAACAGTCGAATCGGAAGATTCCTTCAACTGCAAGTACGCTCCGACCTTTCGCTTTTTAAACTCGGTAGTTACTGCCGAAAGTGGAAGGGGACAAGGCGTCTTTTGGCAAAACAGGGCAACAGAAGAAAACGATTTGTGCAGACCAAGCCACTTCCGAAGAGAGACGTTTATCTTCGACTCGAGAGACTCAACCCAAGATGAAGCTATTTCATAAATCATCAAGGGCCAACATGTACGGGGAAGCAAAACAAATTGATAACAAAAAAGCTTCATAACACCAGTTAATGGACTTTTATCGATGAGTCGCAAGCCTTCCACAACCTTGGCCAATAACTCGTCCCTAGAGTGCCTATCAGAAAGAGAACCATCGATGACTCTACCTAACGTTTTGACTGGGTTATCCTGAAGAGAAGGAATCACTTCACCCCTGACAACAAATGGTGCCGAATTTAAACAACGACCGCTTTTAATAATACAGCTTCTTGATTTGGATGGTTTAGGTTTCATTCTGGCCCAGGCAAGAACCTTATCTAACTCCGCTAAAACTCTCTTTGCGGCTTCAACCGTGGTTGTCATGGCACTAAGATCGTCCATAAAACCTCTAAGCAGAGGCAAAAAGTTACCATTACTGAGTTTATATCTTGGTACATCCAAACGAGAAGTGAATTCCAAAAAAATATTAAAAGCTGCAAGAAAGAGGATGACAGAAATAGTACACCCAGCAAAAATTCCAACCTCGTACAAAAACCAATCCGAAAAAGTATCACCTGCCCTAGTTCTGCTCCACAAACCGTTATAGTATGACATGATCAGTTTTATCCATTGATTAGGAACGCCATAGCGCCTTAAAGCATATTCGATTAACTTATGAGGCACTGACCCATATGCATTCGCTAAATCAAGCCACAGAACGACCATTGATTTGCGTCGCTTTCTAGCATCCTTTAAACCCGACCAGACCATTGCTGTGTGTTCCCATACTCCGGCCATTTTCTGAATGGACCCTTTTTGGGAACTAGTGTCAATGATCGGGTTTGAAATAACTAGAAATTTGTAAAGACGAGATGATACGAGACTCCAAAAAAGTTTAGATTCAACATTCATTAACGATATCGTACGAAAATCTGATAAATCTTTCTCTTTGGGTTTTTCAACTTTGGGTAAAAAGAAACCTTCCGCAATACGCCAACGAAGTGGAATAGCACCACGTTTCCGTACTGATTGCATAATGTTAAAAATAAGCGATGCTAATTTTGGACATTTCTTGTAAACTTTATAGGGAATCTTATTTGGACCAGGTTTAGAACCATTGCGTTTACGCTTCAAAATTTGTTGAAAATGAGGAAATTTGAAAGGAGAATTATCAAATGGGATAACGTCTTGCTGGAAGTCGTCTAAGCCATCCAAGCTACCAAGAGGAACCTCGCGACTAGGATCAGAAGCAGACTGAAGGACAAAGTTATTAATTTGTTCCTTAGATACACTAGGTTGAACAGAAACTTTAGGTTTTAGAACATTCCTAGCCGTTTCATAGGGATTACGAAAAAAATTACTTCTCATTGCACGCCTACGCCAGCGTCTCTTGCGTGTGCACTCTGCCCTCTTCAAAATCCTTAGCTGTTCTTTGCACTCATCTTGTAAAAAAACGATGCCTGATTTCTCCTCCTCGGATGCTGCTGCATTCCATGCTACCTTTAGGTCATTCAAACGACTGCGCCATTTAAAAATCTCTTTCTGTCGGCGTGAAATAAACTTGACTATTCGGTGTTCTACATTACCAAACATGGTCTTCCCTTCTTCATACAAAATTGTCTCTAAACAACGTATTTTGGTGTCTACGCTCGTCCACCAGTCTGTCAATTGACCAGAGACAATTTCATCTAACGTAGTCCAGCTAGCAATATCTGACATCCGTGGCCATTTGATTGGTCTTCTATCAGGTAGACCGACTAAAAATTTCAACTCAGTTTCAACAGAAGAACGAGACTCGGCACTGTGGTGGTTGACCGGGCTAGTCAGCGCAATAACTGAATTACATTCGTCAGCTAGTGCTTCCGAAAAACAGTCTGAAGAAACAGAATCGAAATTTCCATCCGGATCTACCGGGATAGAAAGATCAAATGAAGATCGACAATCATCTAAAATTACAGAACATGGTTTTATGTTTGAAAAAATATCAGAGCGTGGATTTATGTTTGAAAAAATATTATTATCTGGATTACAATGGTAAAGGTGAATGCTCAAACCTCGATGTGAAGAAAAAACTCGTCTACAGTACAAGCAAGTTGTGTCCTCATTATTATTCAAATTAGATACAGATCGACTGGACGACTCTCCTGCAGCCATACTCCTAGTACGTACTGATTGAATTCCCTGCCCCGTTTCCCCCAATTGTGTAGCCATTTCATCGGCGACTTTACTGTAGCAGTCCTCGGATTTCTCCAACGCCGGACTAGGACTCATAACGGGGAGAGAACTCATATCACTATGATGGTTTCGTTTTTAGGTTTCCGACAACCAGTATTTTTTAAGTGACACCATCACTGCGTATGAAATGTATGTATATGCCTAATGTTAAACCAGTGCAATAAAATAAAATCGTTATCCATATGTGAACCGTAAACGGAATAGGGGTGAGCACAAATAATTATGCACACGGAATTGAATAGGGAAATCAAACAGTACGTACTGCAATACCGAGCCAGTCAGGCTCGTACCTAATGAGACACTAACACATAAATAATAAACAACACAATAAATACAAAGATAAAATCACAGATTGCTTGGGATAGTGGATAGACCTTCCTCAAACCAGTGGATTCTGGCCCTTGGTTGGTCTAGCCACTACCTATCGTCGGGTGTTCCGGAAGAGTGAGCACGACCTGCCACACTAGTGCCACCCGCCAGGCAATCTGTAAAAATGAACAACACGAACTCGACCTTGACAGGTCAGATTAAAGTAGAATTATCCGGCGGTGGAGAAAACAGAAGCAGCTACCTTGCGTTATTATTGAACCACACAGTAAAGCTGCAGAGAGTTCGCCCTGTCAGTACTTTTACAACAACGACAAAAACAAACAAAACCCTAATTAATAACGGGTTAAAAAGAAAAACTAATCAAAACAAACAATCCCTAGCTAATATCGGGTTTAATATAAAACAACAAATAATTATGAGGAGAGGCTACGTTTCCTGAATCTATACTCGTGACACTGTGATCGTTACATGAGAACCATTGGTTGTTCCTATTGATACATGCGGTGTAATGACCCGATTCTACACTGCCATGATGGTTTATAACTGCCACAAGCGAAAAATCGAAGCCTTGAAAACGAAGAATGAATGGAACGGTCATGGTTTGTGTTACCTTCTTCCCTGATCTCTGAAAACGCTCTAACTGGATTAAAAGGACTCCAGGAGTGTCTAAAACGGAATACTGAGTCTTAGCCATTGTAGTATTTAAACAACCAGGACAATGCCAACTTGTATCGGTTGATTTAAAAAATGAAAAAATACTATCCTCGAGACTGTTAGAAACTCCTAATTTAATGCCAAAAACGTCGTCGTCTTCAAGTGTGAAATGCTTACACTTGTGACATTCCTTATAGACAGTGGTTAAAATATTAAAAGAGTCACATTTAAAACGATCAAAAACCTTTATCAAGAATTCATGGGCATCTTGAAATGAATTTCCAGAGAACGATTGTAGTGATCGTACCTCCGACACCAGTGAAATTGGGTAGAGTGGCGAAGAAGATGAAGACGCAAGATCAGATAATGTTTGGCAGAAAACGCTTGAAAACGATATGTTCGGTTGAATACTTAACTTACTCCAAAGCGTGCCTAACGCTTGGAGTGAAGCATTCATGAAACACGTGTTGCCAAGTCTTACTATACCACGTGGAACCTGAATAAGACTTCTAACAGCAGGAGCATCTTTGTTTTTGTCTGGGCTAATGTGTGGTGAGTATTCTGGCTCCTTTCTGGGACGTTTCCTGAAGCAAGAACCACCTTTCCTAGACAAAGGTCGATCAGCCTGCCACTCTAGATCATCCCGCTTCAACCATATCCAAAATGAACCCTTGGATGAAGCATGCGATGCGTCATGGAGGGCTTCCCTGAGTTTTCGACCACACACACCAACACTAAGAAAACACGATTTGAGAGAAGACGATGCGTAACCTCTAGCGCCAACTTCAACAGCGAAAAAGTGAACAGTCCATCCATTCTGTCTACACATGGCAACGAGAAAAAGATATTTATCGGTTTTGAAAGCATTTGAGTAGTCAATATTTTCCTCCGACGGACAAGTCAATTCGATTATTATCAACACACGCTTGGAATTAGAGAAGATGATTATGTCTGGGCGAAGATCAGTCACGAAAATGTGCTTTGGGAAAACCAAATTTCTGCCAAGATCGGCTATAAGTATCCAATCAGATGCTTCAAAAAATATACCCTCAGAAAAATTAGCAGTGCGTTTCGGAATGCGCTTACCTTCCCTAACAAATGATATTGGCTGAGATGATTTGGATATTGTATTTTGATTTATAAAACTTTGAAGCGAATGACAAATTGCTTTTAAAACTAGATCATGTCTGAAACGATACCGACCTGACGCAAGAGAAGTCTTGCAACATGACAGTATGTGCCTCATCGTACATTTGGAAACACTACACAAAGAACAAGATTCGCTATCAGAGAGACCCCAACGTTTCAAATTAGCAGGTGAACCGATTGTGTCATAAGTAACTCCCATCGTGAACGATAACAGTTTAGGAGATGCTCTAAGGAGGCGGTGAAAGCTCATATCTCGCTGAAGAATTCTTTCCCATCTCGTCCACTTTCCCTGAAGAGACTGTTGAACTGCCTTTGACAACAGTTTATTGTCCTCCATTTGGCCAATTGCTAATGAAATGTCCTTCCTATGCGAGTTTTGGACAACTCTTCGATTACTACCGAACCCGCGAGTACTGGTTTGGGTTTTACCCCTTATCTTTGCGATCAAAACATCGGATTCTGCCTCACGCAATGCGCTTTCAACCTTCCATTTCCTACCGGTGTACAGCGAAGGTACATTACTCGAAACTGTTGGATCGGACGATTCCTTCAACTGTAAGTATGCACCGACCTTGCGCTTTTTAAACTCGGTAGATATTGAGGAAAGTGGGAGGGGGCAGGGCGTCTTTTGACAGAAGAGGGCAACCGAAGAAAAAGATTTATGTAAACCAAGCCACCTACGAAGAGAGACGTTTATCTTTGATTCAAGAGATTCGACCCAAGACGAAGCTATTTCATAAATCATCAAGGGCCAACATGTGCGTGGAAGTAAAATAAATTGGTAACAAAACAGCTTCATAACCCCAGTCAAGGAACTTTTATCAATGAGGCGCAATCCTTCTTCGACTTTGGAGAACAACTCAACCCTAGATTTCCTATCAGAAAGAGACCCATCGATTACTCTACCTAAAGTTTTGACTGGGTTATCTTGTAGCGATGGAATGGTCTCCCCTCTCACAATGAATGGGGCCGAATTTAGACAACGACCAGACTTGATAATACAACTTCTAGATTTCGAAGGTTTAGGTTTCATCCTGGCCCACGAAAGAACCTTATCCAACTCGGCTAAAACTAAATTTGCGGCTCGTACATTTGTTGTCATGGCACTGAGGTCGTCCATAAAACCACGCAACAAAGGCAAATAGTTACCATTACTGAGCTGATACCTTGGTACATCCAAACGAGAAGTGAATTCTAGGAAAATATTGAAAGCTGCAAGAAAAAGAATGACAGAGATAGTGCAGCCGGCAAAAATTCCAACTTCGTACAAAAACCAATCCGAAAAAGTTTCACCAGCCCTAGTTCTGCTCCACAAACCGTTATAATATGACATAATCAATCGTACCCAATTATCAGGAATGCCATACCGCTTTAGAGCGTACTCGATCAACTTATGCGGTACCGAGCCATATGCGTTCGCCAGATCAAGCCACAGGACAACCATAGACTTTCGTCGCTTCCTAGCATCTTTCAAACCAGACCAAACCATAGCCGTATGCTCCCATACTCCGGCCATTTTCTGTATGGACCCTTTTTGGGAGCTAGTGTCAATGATTGGGTTAGATATAACTAGAAAATTGTAAACACGAGATGATACTAAACTCCAAAAAAGTTTCGATTCGACATTCATTAACGATATTGTACGGAAATGAGATAAATCATTCGCCTTGGGTTTATCAACTTTAGGTAAAAAGAAACCTTCTGCTACTCGCCACCGAAGTGGAATAACACCTTTTTTCCGAACGGATTGCATAATATTGAAAATTAAGGATGCTAATTTCGGACACTTCTTGTAGACTTTATAGGGAATCTTATTTGGCCCAGGTTTGGAACCGTTGCGTTTACGCTTCAAAATGTTGTGGAAATGAGTAAATTTAAAAGAAGAACTATCAAATGGAATAACCTCTTGCTGAAAATCATCTAAACCATCTAAACTACCGAGAGGAACATTGCGATTAGGATCCGAGCAAGACTGAAGAACAAACTGATTGAGTTGGTCCTTAGAAACGTTGGGTTGTACAGAAACCTTAGGTTTTAACACATTCCTCGCAGTTTCATAAGGATTGCGAAAAAAGTTAGTTCTCACTGCACGTCTACGCCAACGTCTCTTACGAGTGCACTCAGCCCGCTTCAGTATTCTCAGTTGCTCTTTACACTCATCTTGCAAAAACGCAATACCTGTTTGTTCTACCTCCGACGCAGATTTCCAGGCTACCTTAAGCTCATTCAAACGACGACGCCATTTAAAAATCTCCTTCTGCCTACGAGAAACAAATGTAACTTTCCGGTGTTCTACCTGACCAAACAATGATCTTCCTTCCTCGTACAAAATAGTTTCTAGACACCGTAACTTTGTATCTATACCGGTCCACCAGTCGGTTAACTGGCCAGAGACAATTTCATCTAATTTACTCCAGCTAGGAACATCTGACATCCGTGGCCATTTGATTGGTTTTCTATTAGGTAGATCGACTAAAAATTTCAACTCAGTTTCAACAGAAGAACGAGACTCGGCACTGTGGTGGTTGACCGGGCTAGTCAGCGCA
>JAULBZ010008484.1:0-10682 GCA_032360805.1 Neoturris breviconis | reverse complement strand
TGCGAATGTTATTTTCAATCTCGTCATGCGGAAGATCATCTTCATCTACAGAATGATACTGAATATGATCAGAATCAACCTGTCGCATTGCATTGTTTTCGCTTTTACGTTCAGGGTGGTCTTGCTTGTGCTGTAGAGTATTCTTATCAGGATTGTCTTGCTTGTGCTGTGGGGTATTCCCATCAGGGT
The DNA here is from genome assembly GCA_032360805.1 of Neoturris breviconis. Taxonomy (NCBI): domain Eukaryota; kingdom Metazoa; phylum Cnidaria; class Hydrozoa; order Anthoathecata; family Pandeidae; genus Neoturris; species Neoturris breviconis. The sequence continues at coordinate 10,493 of JAULBZ010008484.1, read as the reverse complement.
GGTCTTGCTTGTGCTGTAGGGTATTCCCATCAGGGTGGTCTTGCTTGTCTTGTGGGGTATTCCCATCATAGTATACATACTCATCATCATCATCAGTTTCGTCGATTATTTCTCCATAATTCTTCTTTTCATCATTTTTCTTTTTATCGTCAATCGTAATATTTTTGCTTTTATTAATATTTCTGTTGTCATTTGAGGCAAGGTTAACATTGCCCTTGGATGCTATGGTAGCAAACGTACTTGATGTTTTCAACCTTAATTTAGAGCTATGGGAAATGTTTTGCGCGTGCTTGTTTTCATGAAACACATTTGTGTCAACACTAAATAGTTTTCTGCTCTTGAATGAGCTTTCTGGGTTTGGTTCCATAGTTTTTAAAAGCAAAGTTTTGCGATTTATCTTCTTGTAATTTTTATGAGTATCTACTATATTATTCTTAGAATTTATACCTGGCAATTCGGGAACTAAAGGGTGAACAGTACTTAATAATTTGCCAGTCTCTTGTCTCTTTGATTTTTGAAATGGATGGTGTTTTCTGTTGTCTACTTCAATCATGTTAGTCTTTAGTCTCTTTGATTTAAGAGATACATAATTGTCTTTGTTGTTTATTACGGTTTTACGATGCTTGGTAGCTGTAGATAAGTTAGTAGACGGTGTTTTGAATGTATTTAAATGAATGTTATAATTTCCATGATAGTGCCTGTTGTTGTGTGAGTCAGTTAAGTTACTTTTATCTTTTGTTTTCCGATATATATCTATACCATCAGTAGTCTTTTCTTTGAAGGAATAAGTCTTATCACGAAGATCTTGATTGTGCTGCATTCTCAATTTAAAACTTTCACTATGCATCCAATCATTGTCTGTAAACAGCGAGGCTTTCTTCATATCATGTAATAGATTTAAATGTGAATCATACTTTCGATGTTTTTCGCATCGCTCATAACTTAACATATGAGATAGTTCTGTATTATCATCAGGATAAACTGAACTTTCGTGAATGAGCCTAACACCTTCGTAGCGTTTCGGTATAAACTGAATCACATAGCTTGGCTTGTATTCAGTGTTAGATAAAAGTGTATCAAAATCTTTATGAAGAGCTAATTTCCTCATATGGAAATTATCACGGTAATCTGATGAGCCAAATTTATGTATAGTTTGGTTAAACAAGTAAATTGAACCCTGGTCATAAACATTTGTATTTTGCATGCAAGCTGTTGTTTCCGGTATATGATCAGCATAACTAGTAACATCCCCTACCAACTCCTTGTCAGAAATATAACTAGAGATATATTCAGATGATATAGTTTTAATTCGTGGCCAACTTGGTGCTAACCATGTCAGCAGTATGTGATCCTTGTAAGCAGCTTGTTTATGCAGACCCTCGACAAAATATTTACGTCCTTTTTCCAGGTATATGGGCTTAGATATTTGTGATTTATGCTGTCGAAAATCAGCTACTTTGGTATTAGATGGGCTCTTAAATGTTCCAACTGAAGCAATTTTACGTACATGTTGTGTATCTGAAGAATTACTAAGCCATATTTCACAGTTATCATCACAAGATACAGCAAAGGTGAAATTACCTAAAAACAAAGTGACAACATTAAAAGTTCACCCTGTACATCATTTCCTGGTACTATAAGTATTGTATTACAGAGGTTGAAATAACCTCCCAGTCAACACTATGGGAGAGAGATTTTTTTCAGAATATTTTTAGCCAACTTGCCTCATAATATTCTGAAAATTCTCTCCTCCATAGTGATGACCAGCAGTATTTCAACCTCTGTATTCCTATATTGTCACGGTCATGTAGTTTTAGAAAATTAATAACTTGCATGTAAAGTATCAGTGTTTGAAATAAGAACAAATAATCACTGTGGAGAAGTGGCAAAGTCTGAACACAGTGGGAAAAAACTTGTCCAAAGTCTGCAGTAAAAATGCAAGAACAATGTTCCTAGCATCTTACAGCAAACTTTGAACACATTTTTGACTATTGGAAGCAATGCTCAGAAATTCCTCCTACACAGTGATTGCTTTTATTTTAAACACTGTAGATTTATGCTTTAGATTAAGATAAATAAAAAGTTTAACAAAAATAAATTCTGATCAATAAAATTAGAAGCATAGGCTAAATACATAGACTATATGTACTGGCTAGATAGGTTATGTACATCTACTATATACCATAAATATTTGGTTAAGCCTCACAAATTAGCGCCCCACCCCAAAAATGTCATGTAAGCACCTCCCCCCTTAAATAAGCCCCATATACGATTTTCACGAGGATTGTAGATTTTACATTACAAGTACGGAATTGAGTGTAAGTAAAAACTAACCGAGTGAAAGTAAAACCAACACACATAGAAATTTTTCGCAAATTTTGGGAATTGCTCATTCGCGAAAATAAATCCCTGCAAAAAAAACGATATTCATTGCACGCATTCACAAAGATGTGTACAGAGGTTTTTAGTGGAATAAAAACTCACAAGGTGTTATTTTTGAAACTTTCTTTATGTGTAATAAATATTTTCAATCAATCTAACACGATTGGGTTTTCCTTGTCAAAAAGGTTTGTCACTTTAAAAATATGTTTTCGATTGCGAAAAACTTTGCCTTTGCGTATAAACTCAACGCAATTAGGAGGATTTTAGAAAGGAAAAAGACAATAAATTTGCAGGTCCTATGATAAGTGTCCATTATTAAATGCCAATAGCGTTTCATATTTTTTGCTATTATTTTTTCTCAAAATTTTTTTTTTTTTTTTTTTTTTAGAAAATTGTGACATCATCAGTCCATAGTGGCGTTAGTCGTACCTAATACAAAATTGTGCTAAATCAGCATTTTACTGTCAATATTTTGCTATGACGTATTTGAATTTGACAAAAAATGCTGATTTGGCACATTTTTCTATTAGGTACGACCAACGCCAATATGGATTTCGATAAAGATTGATTTAAAGCAAATAAAAGTATGGTTGTTAGCATCACACAACATTCTCCAGTGATGCAAGATAAGAAAAACTGAATTTTTGAGCATTTTTGGACCAAATTTGACTGATGACGTCACAATTTTTCTAAAAAAAAATTAAAATTATAATTTTTTGAGAAATAATGATTGCAAAAAATATTAAAATTAAAAAAAAATTAAAATTATAATTTTTTGAGAAATAATGATTGCAAAAAATATGAAACCTGACAAAATTTAACAACAGGCTCTGTTTTTAAGACTCACAAAAATATTGTCATTATCCTCAGAAAAATCCTCCTTAATTATGTTGAGAATACCAGTGAAAAATCATAAAAGTACTCTTTCCCAAAAATAAATACCCACAAAAATCTCTACCCCTAAGGTATTATGTATATACCAAATAAAAATAGAGTAACCTAATATGGGTAAATGCTACATGCTATATGTTTTATGCTTTAAATATTTTTAAGAAATGTAGTCTTTTTAAATAAGAATAAGACTTGTATACTGTATACCTCTTCACATAGATATCCAATGTGTTATGTCATGTTAAAGAGACACTGGACATTGAAGCAAATGCAAAGGTACTGGTAAGTTTACGAATATTATCACAAAAACGCTGGCATCTGGCGTAACAGCAGTAAAAAATCGTTGCAACTCTGGAGGGAATTGAACTTTGCCACCATGACAACACTTAAAAGACTCATTGGGAAATGAGAAAGCGCAACAGATATTATGTAGACATTGATGATCTAGTGCACCTAAATAGTGAAGATCTGGTAATGTTAAGATACCTAGCCTGGCAATACGGAGGCTACCTTGTCTGCGAACAATTTGCCTAACCATTTGTGGAACAATAGTTGCAATTCTTATAACAAAGTTTTGCAGTTGAATGCCACGGATAACAGGTGCGACTGCTTGAACTCGTACCACGGGCAAAACAGTATTTTGAAGAACAATGGGAAAAGTTAATCAATCAATAAAAAGCTGTCTAGAAAATGTTAGTGATATGTAAACAACAAAATATGAAATGACTCCAGCAGGAGTGTTAGTACATGTATTGTTTTTAGAAGAAACCAAGCAAAGGCCATCCATCCCTGAGTACAGTGGAAAAATACAGTTTTTTACAGGATCTATTTTGATAAATAAAACAAAACATCAACTAACTCTCTTTGTTATGAGTATACTGAGATTTAATTTTAACAATGAGATATCTGAATCAGGGAATTATCTTAACCCTATGCGGATTCCACCCCCCCCCCCCCCCCTACCACATTTTTATAGTAACTTCCGAATCACGACAGCAATGGTGCTGAAACTTATCTTGTTCAATTCACAATCACTTAAATTTTGTTTGGACATAATTCTATGTATCTTTACTGTACACAAGATCCTGCGGATGATACAAAAATGGTAGAAAGATAAAAAGTACAAATATTTCTTTCTATAATGCTGCAATCAAGTAGATACTAGTGCTCAGAATTAGAACTAAAAAGGAAATACCTGTTTCCGGTGGTTGCAGATATCCAAATATACGTTCACCGTATCCTGTTTCAAACCACTGTGCAAAGAAACGTGTTAAGTTGGATCTTACACTAGGATAAAGTGGAAAATCTTTATTTCGTTTTATATCTTCAACTCGTGAACCACACCATGCTTCCCAAATATGAACATTCAATATACCAGGCTAAATGTAAAAACATTCAACATATATTCAAGCCTCAAGCTAATGATCGAACATCACATGTGGAGGAGTGTTTTTTAGGATAGAGTGGAAAATCACTCAAAAAACTCAAAAAAACACTCCTCCACATATAATGTCCGACCGTTATCTTGAGCCTTGTATATTCCTGGCAATTAATTGTGCCTTAGAAAGCCATAGTTTTTTGAGCATTTTGAACTCAATTGAGGTAAAATAAGAATTAGCAACGCTGATGGTTATGTAAATCTACTAATACCCAAATTAAATTCCCGGATCAACCTTACCACAGATATTGAAATTTTCTTCTGAACCTTTCTTTCTTCCTTTTGTGGTTGCTGAGTCATAGGAACTTCAGTTGATGTAGAAGTAGAAACAATGACTTCTTTTTTAGAGATTATACTTTCATCAACGGGTATCTCTTTGTCCGGTTTAATCTCCTAAGCAAAAAGAATTAATTTGTTAATTTTGTTGTGTTATATAGGAGAGATATTACAAAAGTAAATAATCACTGTGGAGGAGAGTTTTTATGAGCATAACTTTAGGCTACAAAGGCTTTGTAGCCTAAAGCTATGCTCATAAAAATTCTCCTCCACAGTGATTATTTACTCTTATTTCGACCACTGCAGTAGATTTTTTTTGTTTTATAAAATACTGGTGCATTCAAATACATGTATACTGATGTAGGTACATTTACACACCTTTAACCATCAATGCTGGTGCATTCAGCTAACAATACAGTGCTTTAAAAACAAGAACAAATAATCACTGTAAAGGAGCCTGAAGCTATGCTCAAAGATATCTTATCCAGAATGATTGTTTTAAAGAACCGATTAACGTATAGAAACATATAGTTCACTTAGTGCCTCAAAAATAAAATTTACATAGAAGAGTACTAGCAACGGATTGGTTTCTTTGTACTGTAAAGTTTGTTGACATATCACCCTTCTGTAGAGTGTTTTTCTTTTCACATTTAGTATCACAAAAACTTACCAGCGTGGGCTCCTTATTGTTTTTGTATAAGTCTAACAATTTTTGCAAATCACTTTCCCACTCATCGAGTCTCTCCTCCTTCGTATATTTTGATAATGAAGGAGCTGATTGTCTCTTTTCCTTCCCATTTCTTGATAATACTAGTAGAATGTCACCTGAATAATACAGATTAGTTTTAACCTTCCCAACATGTTAATTTTTTTATTTTTGCACTGCTAAGGGACCATCTCTAAAATTCATTACCAGGGGAAGAGTGCTGTATCAATGATCTTGCAATTGATTGGTTTCTTCGTCCCGGAGAAACCAATCAATTGCAAGCTCATTGACTTAACACACACTGAATTTTACTTTTTTAAAGCTGCTAAGATATCTGCTTTTGGTAACGAATTTTGGAGATGGCTCCTAATTATAAATGTCGTTTAATAGAATCAAGCTGGAAATTAACAGCAGTGTTTGAAATGAGAGCAAATAATCAGGCTTTCTAACAATGCTCAAAAATCACTCCTCCACATTGATTATTCGCTATTGTTTTAAACACTGAACTGCTAGATGTCACTTGTGAAATAGTGTTTTTGGCTTACTAAAAACACTCCTCCACAGATGATGTCTAACAGCTATTTTCAGGATTGAATTTATGGCATTAAAATATTTGTTGGGAATGAATCATAAATAGTATAGGAATAGAACCCATACAACCGATTGGTCCGTTTACAATCAAAACAATTAAATTACAAGATCATTGAGCCAACACTCTCCTTCACACTAACCTGCATATCTTTTGTACTCTTCTTTTTGTATGGATTTTGAATCTGTATCTTCTAGAAGTGATATGAATGAGATACTACACAATATTAAGACGATCAGTAGAAACACAAGCAATCCCTTAGCCAATCGGTGCCTTCCCATACTTCAGTGCACATTCTGATTGGTTACCAACATAAATGCACATAATTTTTGTGTTATTTTCATTTTTATTCCTAAAAAGCGTTCAAAGTTAGAAAATGAAAAATAAACCTTTATAACTGAAACACACTCAGTGCTTGTCAAGAACAAACTTTGGAGGAGTTAACCTTAGGCTTGAAAGAAACTAGAAACAGGTTTGAATTTGAATGATACATAAGAACCTCCAGGTCTGAATAGATTCTGTATAATCAAAGTCAAAGAATGATAGTAAACTATTATCTAATATTTCTTAGAATTTTCTTTTTGAGGAAAATAAAAACATTTCTTCAATAACAAGAAACTTGTGGCCTTCATAGTATTTCTAAGATTTATATATGATTCATATCTCTGCACACTTTACTAAATTCTCGCTATTATCCAGTGTCAAGTAAAGTATCTTTAGTGGAGATTATTGTTGTCAAAAAGACTGTATCGTAGTAGAAGTGGCTCAGTGGTTTAGCAGTGATGCTTTTGATCCAAAGGTTCCTGGTTCGATACCCCATTGGGTGAAACTTTTGAGCCATGCACCAGGGAGCACTGTAGTCTACTTGTTCTTTTGTAAAGTGGTCAGACCAAGTTTCAAGGTGAATAAATAAAGTAGATTAAGGGGTTGTGTCACCCATCAGAAGATAGAAGATTAAGATTAAGATCTGGAGAGGGTAAAAAGGTAACCCATCTCCCAGTAGTGCCCTTGGCCTTGAGAGGGGGAGACAGGGGGAGACAGTTAAAAAGAAGAGTTTAAAAAATGCAAAAATATTATTAGTATATCAAATTTCTTAATCCACAGTACAGTAATTATTTATTCTTAGGGACTGTCTCCAAAATTCATTCCCAGCGGAAGAGTGCTGAATCAACGATCTTGCAATTGATTGGTTTCTTCGTTGACTTAACCCTCTTCTTTGTAGATTAATTTTTCTCAAATTTATTGATTTTGATATCTGTTTTTGAAACAAATTTTGGAGATGGCTCTTTACATCAAATACTGTGATCTTCTAGTGGTCAAAATAAGAATGAGTAATCACTATGGAGAAGCTACAATAGCCTGAAGCTAAAAATCACTCCTCCACAGTGATTATTTGCTCTTTTTTTAATCACTCCCTTCTTTTAAGTGAATTTTTATGTTTCTCACTATCGAAGAACTTTCTTGGCAAAGCATTGAATATAAAGAAGATTGATGATGTTATTATCGTTGTTGCGACACACGTTCATAAATATTGTAAGCCTTCATAGTTGTGTCTAGACACTTTTGCTATATCATAATAAGAATATTTTTATTTTGAAAGTATAAAACAATATCAAATTTCTTGATGTACACCATATGTCAATCAAATTATATAAATGAGTTTAATTGGTTCATGCATAAATGGTTTCATTTTTTAAATAAAACTTCTTTAGTTTAAATACTTTAAAACTAAACTCTTCTTCCTCTCTATCCATAAAGATAAATCTTGAACATTTGTCTTTGTTGTTTAACATAAAACTGTTTCTCAGCGTATTATGAAATATGAAAGAAATATAAAGAAATATGAAGAACAGATCCACAGGAGTGACGCCATCAAAATTGATTGTTATCGACAAATCTGGGAGCAATACCTCCGAACCACAGATATACTTTAGCACAAATTCGCAATCATCGGAGTCCAATGTTTTTAGAAACGATTCTAAATAATCCGTTATTCTTTCTTCTAAAACTCTAAAGTTTGAGTCCTCTGAGTAGTTCAGCTTTAAGACTTTTACCAATTCATTCAGCCCCATTTGGTCTTAACGACAACATAAAATCAGCGAAAACGAGCTGCTAATATTTTTAAATATGGAGGTCAATTTTTCTAAAAAAACGGTAACACCAACACTTCCGTTCTCGAAATCTTTTTGGTTTCAAAAAGCAGATAGTTTAGCAGCTATAAGTCAAAATCAATAAATTTATCAATCTACGATGAAGAGTCAACGAGCTTATGTTTGATTGGTTTCTTCACTGATTCATCACTCTTACCCTGAAAACCAAAAAATAATATTACCTTAACAACAAAATCTCACACACATAGTGTTAATGGTCAGTAGTCAAGAAAAGAGTAAATAATCACGTTGAAAGAGGTATACAAATCCTGAAGCTACGCTACGCTCAAAATCCCTCTTCCACTGTGATTATTTGTTCTAACTTTGACTACTGGAAACCAATCCACTGCATAATTATAGAAATATCATCCTTTATCATAATTAACCACTTTTAACTTCTTTTAATCAATTTTAACTTCCCCAAAAGTAAGTTCTACTACTACCCAAATAAAAGAAAAGAAAGAAGGAAAGTTCATAAACAGTTCTTCAATAATATTTCAATTGATTTGAATGTAAAGAACAGTGCAGCTTTATTTGTTTTAAAAAAATGAATAAGTTAATCATATACAAGATATATGATTACAGATACATATTTACGTAATTTGGTAATATGAAATATACACGATGAGTGATGATTGGCACAAACCATGAATATCAATAATGGTTTTGAGTGTATTAAAAAAAAATCCTTAACACGTGATATCTGACTGATATCTGACTGTTATTCGCCAAATAATAAAAAATATATATATATATATACATATATAAAGAAAAGTAATTGAAAGTTTGATAAAATAATAAATAAAACCAATAAAATAATTTTATAACGAAAATAAGTAAAAGTAGTATTTTTGTGAAAACAACATTTTTTTATAGATAACAATTTACGGCATCACCAAATGGAGCCTCATGTGTAATTCTCAAACCACTTGATACTTACGTGTATTCCTTAACTTTGCGTATGTTTACTATACCTCTCTATGTTATCCTGAGCTATGCTTATTAACCTTTGGCATATTGAAGTATTGTATGTCTCACTCATTATGTATATTTTTCTGAGGTAGTCATGCCAAGACATTGCTTGAAACCTTTTTTCTTGATTAATAAGGGTGCCTGAGTATATAACAGCACATTATTTGTACTCTCACTTCCTTTATGCTTGGTTGGAGAAACATCTCTGATAATTTTGCTGTCCCACCCTCCCTCCCTGTCTTTTCATTTAATTCTATGTGATGTTTATGCACTCCAATTAGTATTATTCAATGCGAACATATGAGTAAAGAGACAATATGGACGGCGTCATATATCATTTACTATCAAGGAGAAAAATGATAACTTGCTGTATGATAACTTACTGTAATTCTATGTTTGCAACACACGTAACTTATATGATCTTGGATAGTTTCTTTAACTACACGGTTTTCCTTGTTTAATTACATTTGACTATTAAATATACGCTATCAAGGTTTTTAGCCCAGTGGTGAAAACAATTCAAGTCCAGAGCTCATACGCTTCTTTCATTGCTTTAGTAGGTATGTTGTCAGCCTACTCCAGCTAGCTAAGATGTATGTGTATCCCATGTTAATATAAGAATAATAACTTTTAAGGATAAACGATTCATTGTATGTGCTAGTAATGGGCATTGTGATGTGCCAGAATAGATGCACTGTGTGTGTGTGCTAGTAATGGGCATTGTGTGGTGCCAGAATAGATGCATTGTGTGTGCTAAGATTGTGTTGTGCCAGAATAAATGCACTATGTGTGTGCTAGTAATGGGCACTGTGTGGGTGTGCCAGAATAGATGCACTGTGTGTGGTATTAATAGATACAATAGATGTTTGAATGCTCTTGGATACATTTGTTCAAAATATATTTTGCTCATTATATTTATTATGTTGTTACTCAGGAACTCTCGCAATTAACATTTAAAAAGGTTCCTTTATGGCATTATGATAGTTATATTAATTGAATATTATATTCCCGAATTAAAGGAGAACTAACGACAAGAAATTACATATACTTTTTTGTAGATAAAAACATTCCATTGTAGTCAAACATACA
>JAULBZ010008482.1:0-10683 GCA_032360805.1 Neoturris breviconis | reverse complement strand
AAATTATTGAATTTTACTTTTTTAAAGCTGCTAAGATATCTGCTTTTGGTAACGAATTTTGGAGATGGCTCCTAATATAAAGAATAAATTGTCAGCAAACATTCAATTTATGGAATTCTACCACGAATCCAATAGTCGATAGAAGAAAAAATAATCACTGTGGATGTGTGAATTTTGGGCATAGCTTCAGGCTATAAAGCTTGAAGCTATACTCAAACATCCCTCCTTCACAGTGAATATTAAATCCCTCCTTCACAGTGATTATTTACTAAATTAGCGGCAAAGATAACTTTTACTGTTTTCATGAACCCATGAAGGCTTTTATGCTTAAAACAGGTATGCACAAAACACAGTTCATACTACTTCAAAACTCAATGTAGGTGCATAAATAAATGCAATGCATACATGACTCAATATAGATAGAGTAATGTGATTAAACCTGTGTAGTCAAGCCACAATATAACCATCATACATCACCTGTGGAGGAGTGCTTTTGAGTATAATTTTCAGGTTTTACAAGTTGAAAATTATATTCAAAAACACTCCTCCACAGTTGATGTACGACGGTTATATTGTGGTTTGGTAGTTTAGAAGATTTTTTTTTTATGGAAAGTAAGGCAAGCCCTGAGGTTGATTTCCACTAAGTGAAAAGTTTGCTGCAGAAGCTAAAAGAAGGAATTCTATTGGTAGAATTTGATGTCACACCATGAATTTCTACCAATTCTTTTGGCTTTCATGGCAAATTTTTTATCTAGTGTAAATAAACCTTTAGTTATGAGTACGATAGCCATGATAAGAATAGAGAGGGATGTATTCAAGTTTGCACATTTTCTATTTCTATTTCTAGACGATAACTACTCTTCAAACTTCATACGTTAGTCTGGAAAAACAACTTAATGATTTAAGGAATGATAAAGAAATGAACGCTAAACAGTTGGATAACAAAGTGAAAGAGGAGAGGTAAAGATTTTTCTAAAGATTTTACAGTAGATAGCCCAGATATTAACCTCTACAGCAATATTTTGCTCGATGTAGAAACTTTGAAAGAGACTTTCTTTTCACATACTTTCTGTTTTTCACAGGAATTTGACAGATTTCAAACTGTTTGACAGAATTGTTGGCATATTTTGGCAGTAAAACCAGTTCTCTTTTAGCATTTAAATTATTCAACAAAAGTTTGTGCATTTCATGAGAACTGTATTGGCAAGTTTACCTTTATATTATTTAATTATGCAAAAAAATAAACCTAAAAGTAACATTTTTCACTTATGTATCTTAGAATGCAATTAAGTCGCCAAATGAGTAATCTGGATGCTGAAAAACAGAAAACTGACAATGAAATAAACAAATTAAAAAGTGAATTGAAGGATGTGCAAGAATCTGTGAATCGTTATAAACAACGCTTAGATGAGGCACGTAAACAAAACGAAGAGGTAATTTATTTATTTTAAACTACTTTAACTTATTCAAACCTCATGTTTTGTTTACATGGGTATTTGGAAAATATTGTGTCTGTGAAGAAGATCTTGGGGTCTGTCTCAAAAATAAAATCTACAGAGGATGGTGGTTGCAAGTTCGTTGACCTAACACACTTCTGTATAGATTTATTTTTGTCTTTGTTGTTGAATTTTGTCAATGATTTAACTATATTTTGAGATGTTTCTTGTGTTCATTTGTGTTGATCCTTGATAGTACACTAGTGGTTGAGATACAAGCATATAAGTACTGAAGATAGCTCAAAAATATTTCATCCAAAGCGATTATTTACTCTTTGTTCGAACTGTGCACTCCTACTTTTTATGTTATCTGATAGCTTTGCCAGGCCGATAACCAAAATACTATTCTGTAGTTTCCTCAATATGATTTTGTTATATTATGGGCATTCTTTTTGGCATTTATAATTGTTTTCATTTTGTTTCATTAATTATTTTAGAATACAGAAGGTTTTGAAGCAACTGTTCAAAAGCTTAACACTGATTTAACAAAGGTATGTTTTGACTTACTTGTTTAAGCTATGATCTTGCAGGGTACGAATTAAGGGATCGCAATTCGCATTTTGCGAACCATTTTGCAAGTACACGTTTTTTTTTTTATAAGAAACCTGTTTATAAGAAACCTAGTACCAGAATCTTTAAAAATTAAGAAACTTTTACTACTAAAAATTATTCCTGTTTTTTGGGATAAGAAACGTTTTGGATTGGCATGTCGGTGTTGTTTCGTGGTACAACAAGAAGCTAGACGAATATCGAGTTCTATTTTAGGATAAATCTGAGAATTACCTTAAACTTGACGATTTTAATGAAATTGTACTTTTGTTAGACGAGCGATTTTTTTAGTAAGCTACAAGATGCAATTAAAACATACTTACTCGTTACTATTGTCCGTTTTGGTCTCTGTACTTTAATAATATTTGAAAAATTTAAGGAACTCTTTAAGAAACTTTTGGAACTAAAAAACTTCAATTTTGACGTCATATTTAAGAAACTTTTGCTACTAGGTCCTTCGCTAGGTTTCTTATAAAAACAAACGTGCAGGACATATGCTGTAGAATTTATATATTATGTGTTACCATCGGATAACAAAAAAAAAGCAATAGTCAGCATTAATTAATGATTATTTTCGAGGAGTTTGACTTTTTGTTGTTGTGAAGTTCTTTAGTTCCGCAGACACCCTATTATTTTTTAATTTTGCTACAAATTGATATAGGTTATCACAATATTTACCAAGTATGTCCAAAAAACAAACTATCTATTTGATGAAATGTATTTGTTTCAAACAAATACATTTTATCAAATAGATACAATATCGTCTTGATTAACCAACTTTAAACTCTGTCAGTTGTTAATCAAGGAAAACTTCGAGAGTACACCAGTATCAAACGAAGTTTATAAAGCACGCGAGATTTGAAAGACTTGAAAGACTGTTGATCCCGTATTTCTCCGTATATGGCCTGTGTGATACCATATATGGCGATACACAGTCCATATAAGGGAAAGTAGGGGCAGTCTTTAACGTTTTTTTATTTTTTTTTAATGTAATTTGGACATAGTACATTATAGTTGATGCATTTTGTTTTTGTTTTGATGTTTACCAACATTTTCGTACATAAATACGTCAATTAAACAAACTATTTCCGCCTAACAATATATTGCATCTATTGCGTCTATATATAATCAGACATACTGCAACGGGCATATATTTTCATTATCAACAACAGGCTTCGATACAGATATGAGAATATGATATATATGGTAGTTCTACTTGCAACAAAATGTTTATGCTTAGGAACTTTTTAAGATAGCTTTTTATGACATACCAGAATACATGCGCTTTTCCGCTAACTTTTTATTCCCTTCTTATTTTATATTTATTTACATTTTCGAATATGATTCGAAGATGACTGTAATAGTTGGCTGCGTTTATGACGATAAAAGTTATAGCCTTCAGGCGATTGCTTGGTGTAATACATACGTGGAGATATGTGTATTATATCTTTTCAACTCGTTCCCTGTGTGAGTTACAAACAAAATGCTTAATATGTGATCTTTTGAGGTAGAAAAACGCATCATCAAACAGTAAGGTATTAGCTTACAGAACCCCTGGCCACCCCAGTTGTTGAAGTTACAAACGATCTAAAGCTCGCTGGCTGTGTGGGAAGAATATATGTCCGTTACAAAATGTCTAAAGATAGTATAAAGACGAAATAACCATTAATAAATTGTTGCGCGGAAATAGCTTGTTTAATTGGCATATTTATATGTACGTGTACGTGTTAGCTCACACCAATGAACATACCATACTTGGAATTTCTGTTACGATGCAATAGCTTCCTTCTTGTACAGTCCTTGCACAAGAAGGAAGCTATTGCATTGCAACAAGTTTCTATTTTGAGCAGCCAACTCTTCGTTTTCATGTATTTGTGAATAGGCCTATTAAGTCGATTTCAAAGCTCACTTTTCAAATTTACAAACAGGCTTAGTCTAATGCCGTATCTTGTTGTAGATAGTTTTTGAAGCAACATCGAGTATATTGATTCATTGTTTCGAGATGAACTAACCATGGGGAAGATCCTGGTCACACGCTTAATATGATTTTCTTAATTAGCTACAAAAGATAGGATAATTCAGTTGGATTCGATTTCTGCATGTTTAATAAGCAAAAGGTGTTCGGAAAGATATATACATCCGAATGATATGGGAAAAACGTAAGGGAAACAAATAAAAGCTAATATAAAGTAAAAACAAATTCCCAACTTGTCAACTTTTAACGTCTTTACTGCTGACTTTGAACAAGTTTTTGCATACTGGATTGCTTCCGAGAACATTTTAAACTAATCAACACTTCAGTGACAATCACCCGTTTTCTAAATATTTTAGCAGTTATTCTCTTGTTATTCTTCGAAACTTTAGGGGGGGGGGTTACATCATTATGAGCAAAAGGCTAAAAATTAAAAACAAATCCTATTATCTGCTTCCAGTAGATAAAAGGATTAACCTCGATCCTTGGGCTTCTTCACTCATATACACGTGCTTTTTTATATAAGGACATAGTTTATAAGAACATAAGGCTTAAATAAGCTAAAAATTAAGAAAATGCTAAAACATTTTAAGACTTTGAACCAACAAGGAAAAATCTTTATACGCAGTATAATATTCTTTTTTCTCCACATACAGATTCATAAAAAAGTATCATTCCCTTCATTGAATTCAGATGTTTTCGTACATACCTTCAACTTGTCATAAAACTCCTAGCACCGTCCAAAAAGCGATATTGTTAAGAACAAGGTAGTATGGTTAAGAACCAAGGCTTATAGCAATCAGGTACGTTCTTATAAAACAAACGTGTATAAGAAGAACAGGAGGACCGTTTTAAATTATATTTCCGACTTATTTTTTCATATATGGTACAATTATATATTATTGAAAATTTACTTCGGAATTCAGGTATAATGATGAGTCATCAAAATTTACTGATCGTGGTGGCTGTGCTTTGTTTGAAGTCGCATAATCACCCTATTTTGTCAAAATTCTAAAATCTATATTAAGTTCACTATTGGCAATTGCTGATCACACCCTGAAAATTTCAGCATTTATAAATAACAGGAAGTGGGTCAAAAACTAGCTACAACTTCATGTAATCATGAAAGCGATGAAGTTTGGCCAAACAATATGGCTGCCACACAGTTAGCATACAAAATCCAAAACTTTAATCACTCGTATCTCCATTAATAGTTTTCTTTAAAGTCTTCTGCAATAAAGACGTTGAAAACGTTGTCTTAGCGTCTTTACTGCGGACTTTGATCAAATTCTTTATTTATCTCTGGGTATGTTCATATAATTCGAGACTTCAAATAACAAAAGTTAGGTAGTTGTAGCCGACCTTACAACCCTATATTATAGACACAACTGTCTGATGTTAGACATAATTAATTATTACACATATATACGGAGTCCATCTACTCCGCTAACAACCACACTGAGTCTAAATATAAACATAGCTAATAGTGTAAATGAATTGACTTAAAGATGGCGTCAGTAGAGAAAATAGAACGTCGTCTTAGTAATTTAGTTTGGAAGTTGGGAATGAAACATTTAGTCAAAGACGGAGTTTGCATCAGACGGCGTCGCTTCTTAATAAGTCTCTATATTAACCAATCAAAAGAAATAATGATTAACTATTAACCAATCAAAAGAGAGAATCATTAGTTACGTATTTAGTAAAAGTTATTTATTTACATTACGGTAGCGCCACATATCGCCTACAATAAAATAGAGAACAAAAAAACAATTTCCTATCTTGAACTTTTTTTTTTCTTTTCTTTACTCAAATAACGCTTCTCCACAGATCTGTGATATCTGTCATTTATTTTATGAGCTACTCATCAAGAATGTGACATTTGACATGGTAGGTGGAGCTACTGGAGTGTGACAAAAGTATTATATTTTTATACGTGTGATATCTTTTGTCTACTGACTTCCCTGTTTATTAACTCCAATTATCATCAAGTGTTTTTATTTTCTGATTGGTGCATCGTGGTCAAACGACGTTACCACATTATTTTTTGTTATAGTTAAAATCATAATTATAGACGTTAGACCATGATAATACATGATTATGATTCTTAAAAAATCAAATAAATCAAATACATAATTATAAATTCGCACTCAGAGCGAGAATCATGCGGCTAAACTGTGACGAAAAACATTGAATATACATTGTGCTGTGTCAGAATAAACATTGTGCTGTGTCAGGATGAATTGACCAGTATCTTTGGGGTTTACACTTACTTGATTCATTTTCATAGTTTACCGTTATTTGTTTGAAGGTTTTTTAAACAATTTTTTTTCAGGTGAGGAATTACTGGTATTACGTGCATAGAAGGATGTCATGACAAGGTTCTTGCAATTGATTGGCTTCTTCCTACTGGAGTAACCAATCAAATGCAAGCTAGTAGCTGACATAACACTCTTATATGCGTATTTATTTTTAGCTACTATTTATCTGACTACCCAGTGGGCAAAAACTTGTTCAAAGTCCGCAGTTAAGTACGCTTGAACAATTCCGAACGACGTTGTTCTAACGTCTTTACTGCGGACTTTGAACAAGATTTTGCCCACTGAGATTATGGACTATTAACTTTTTATTAGAAAAAAAAGAAAAGAAGCCAATTAACCTTAAGTTATTTGTTTCAACACTCTTCTCCGCACAAGAGCAAATACACATGTGAAGTGTTTCCTTGAGTACACTACCGAGCGGGCATGCGTCGTCATTTTGATGTTGCTTCGGCGTTGATCCGATATCGTGTGCGTGTATCTGCATGACATAACTTGTTGCGCAATGATGTAGACCACAGAGTTATACATTTAGCTTTTTGTATTATTTGTATATGATAAACCAATCTCATTTCTAAGGCTTTTTTCTTTTTGAAATACGGAGAACGGTGCAAGTCAAGAAGCCCTGGGAACGAGGTTGTTTGATTAACGATGACACACCATCTTTTCTGTAGCAGTAAACAGGATGTAACTATTTAGGCATATTTATTAACAAGAAAAAAAACAATGATAATTATTCAAATAATGCAAATATCCCACGTCATGACGTCATGACGTCATTAAATTGCAGCAAATCCTAGTAGGCACGCGACGTCATATCAACGTCGAAAAGACGTTGTTTTGACGTCACCACGTAAAAACGACGTACTTTCTATATGATGTTGCGCGCCAGCAGAGATTTCTTTTTTTCTTCATCTATTATATCACAAACATGACAATCATTCAGTTATATAAATTGTTGAAATTGGATTTCCGATTTACTAATACGGAGGCGAAGGATACTCTTTGTTCAAAGTCCGCAGTAAAGACGCTAGAACAACGTCCACTGCGGACTTTGAACAAGTTTTTGCCCAACAAATCATTCCATGAAAGCGAATAGTTGTCTATAATAGTTTTTACTGCAAGACTTATGCACATTCGTTATTGTAATAGAAAAGATTACACGAAATTTTAAGTAACGACAATTGGACTGGTGTGAATAGTAGTAGCTAGACTAGCAGGCCGTTGTTATCAGTTAAACTCCGATTCAAAAAGATTTAGCCTGCCCTAATGACTAATCTAGACTAATAGAATATATTGCAGATTTTCAGTAGGCAATAACTTTCTCAAAGTCAGCAGTAAAAACGCTAGAACAACATCTTCAACGTTATTCTAGATTTTTTTAACTGCTGACTTTAAACAAGTTTTTGCCTACTGTGTAGTCGCATTTGTATTAAAGTAACGAGAAGAAAAATTTAAAGGAGCATTCTTATGAAGAGCATTTCGTACCAATATTATTTTCCACATAAGTTTTATTTTCGAAATAATATCGTTTTTATTGTAGAGCAATCTTTTTTTATCTTTGTCACTTTCTGTAGTTATTTTCGTTTTGTTGTTTTCTTTTTCATTATTCGACTTTTAATTTTCGAACTTTTTTTACGTGTTCCTGTGAAGAAAAGTTTCTCGTGAAACTTGCTTTTCATCCTTTGACCAAGTCGTAAAAATATTTTCGTCAATCATGCTTTGCGTGATTACGTGATCGATACAGGGAACATATGCAGGACAAATCATGCATGTTGTAATTTCACATAAGCAGCAGCAAGTGGAACGCGCAGCTAGCTTGTGTCTATTGTTAGAGACTTGGAACAGCCTGTGGATAGAAAACAGACTTGATTCAGCGTAAAGATTGTTGGACCAAATCAGCCATCAGATAATAAGGCTTGGGAACTTAAATGATGATAATCTTCTCAGTTTCACTAACACTTTAAATAGATTAGTTGATGATGGTGTTGAAAACTATGAATTTACAGTTGGCTACGAGATTCCTTTTACACAGGGAGAACGAGGTAGACCTAAGATTCTCGCAAGCAGCTGTCTTTCGTTATATTTGTTGTTTTTATCCCAACTGCGGGTCGCTCATACGGGCTAGCTAGCAGATCAAAAAGGACTGGGAAGTAAGGCTGCCGAAAATAGAAAGACAGCTTGTCGAAAATAAATACAGATATTTCACTCGAAAATAAAAACGCCGTTTTTTAAAATTAAATCTATTAAAAAAATTAGTGAAAAATAATAAAAAAACGTCAAAAACATTATTTGCTTCCAAAAATTGAAATCTGAACACGAAAATAAATTTAAGATATCCCAAACAGCTAAAATTGAAACGAAAAGCCACGAAAAATAATATTGGCACGAAATGATCTTCATACATTCTTCCAAGATTTCACAAAATTACGTTTGATATATTAGACACGAATTTTATCTGATACGCTCATCAAGGTTGAGTTCAATTAAGCAGGAGATATTCCATTGGTAGAAATTGACATTCTCTGTAAACAAATGGAGAATGTATTCCTTTAATGTACGTATTAGCTAACAATTTCTAACTAGATTATGTACCACGATTACCAATAACTTGGTTAGTAAGATTTATAATTATAAAGAGAAGTGTGCATTACTTTAACACAGTTTCCTTAATGACCAAGTTAACAGTGCGCAAAAAATTGTTAACATTTTGCAGTAAAGACGCTAGAACAACGTCGAAACACGTTATTCCAGCGTATTTACCTCGGACTTTGAACACATGTTTGGCCTCAATGCTCTATGATTGTATTAATTGCCTGAATTTAGTTAAGTTTTGATCTCCTCCGCAGTTTCTAACGCATGTAAAACGTATTCGGTGGTGTACAAAGGTTTGAAAATGTTGGAGTGCTAGTGCCGCCACCGACCCAGTTTGTTTTTCTTTCTGCGGAGGAGAATTGATTATTTAAACCTGTCTATATTGGGTGAAGATAAACTACTGTATAACAATTTCCGTTCAATAAATTGGAGGTTGACCCGTTCCCACTGGGAAAAAACTTGTTCAAAGTCCACAGTAAAGACGCTAGAACAATGTGCTTCGACGTTGTTCTGGCGTCTTTACTGCAGACTTTGAACAAGTTTTTGTCCACTGGATTATGTGCGTGATATATTTAATGACATGTAAAACAAAGGCATACACGTGTTTGTCTGATATAACAAAGGATGTCTCATCAAAGGGTTTAACACCCCCACCCATTTGTGAATCTATAAATCGACATATATATGATCATTATTATCAAAACAACAAATGGTATATTCATTCGTAAATAACTTGGTTTATCGACAACATTCAGTGAAGAAGTAGCACACTGTTATGAGAAAACTATCGAAAGGTATTTAATAGTATCAAAGAGCATGGAAAATCAGCAAAATATATTGCAAAATATATTGAAATGTATCCAAAAACACGCCAAATTTCTTTGTTTTTGGTGTGACAAATGAAACTAGTTGATCAAATCGATTTTCCTCGCAGCTTAATTTGATAAGCCTGAGTCGTAGTCGTAGTTAGGGACTGGAACTCAGGCTAAATTTGATCAAAATAGTTTTTCTCGCAGTTTAATTTCAGCTACACGTGTTTTGTGTTTTATACATATATATATATGAGTATCATGCAAGAAATGTTCGACATATTGATGTAAATTAAGGATAAGGGACCATCTCAAAAATAAAATTTACAGAGGAGAGTATTGAGTGAACGTTCTTGCAATGAATTGGTTTCTTCGTACCGTAGAAACCAATCCATTACAAGTTCGTTAAGGTATGTGTAACCCTTTGAGTATGATGAAATGTGTTATACATTTTCGCTTATTGCGCCAAAACTAATTTATTTTTCCAAATAATTTTTTTTTGTATGAAAAGAGGAGATCGTAATCTACAACTTTAGTCTGTTTTTAGTTTTTTATAGTAATTATAATCCAGGATAAAATGTATAAAAAAGCGCTAGTTATTTTTTAAAAAAATCAGTCTACGAGCTCCAACTCTCTACCAATTTTATTTTTTCGAATTGTTTCTTCGCATATATCACAGATGACACGTGCTCTAACAAAGTGTGTGCGGAAAACTTTTGTTTTTGTCTAGTTTTTTAGTTTATTTAATATTTACTGAATTCACGTTTTTTTATTTCCGAACACTCAAACAAAGGCCTTCATATCTCGACAACCAATCAAAAGCAAGAATATTCCGCACATGCTTCTGCGCATGTTGAGTTTATCTTTCAAGTGTCAAATTTTTAAAGGCAACCGACAATTTTATAGCGACTTGGAGCTTTTTTGCTAAACGCCTAATGTCTTGCTAG
>JAULBZ010008481.1:0-10683 GCA_032360805.1 Neoturris breviconis | reverse complement strand
CCCCCCCCCCCCCCCAGTCTGAATAGGGGTAAACACAAATATTAAAGGAGAATTTGTGGTATAATATATTTGAATATCAGGAGGTTAGGACCGTTAGGGTTAATTTATTATAATCAAAGTTTTAAAATAGAAATCATGTGGTTTCAACATTTCACTTCCATGATGTGCCTGGATAGGTAGAAATAACTACTGTGTATACTTATAGCAATTCCGCTCAAATTATAAACAAATAAAACTCACTGGTAATTCGCTCATTTCTGGAAGCCTACTTTTTGTTACTGGTGCAGCTGATAGAGCCCTAAGGAATAAAGTTGGATTTATACTAGACGAAAAGTTTCGCGTGAAAGCCAAAAATAGACATTCTATTGGTAGAAATTAAAATCACACGTCGTGGGATATCAATTTCTACCAATGGAATTTCTTCATTTGACTTTCGCGCGAATTTTTCGCCTAGTGTAAATCCTTAAGAGTTATCGACAGTTCTACAGTATAAATACGCATTTCTATGCTTACATTACCGTAAATGATCAATTAAACGCTCACGGTAAATTAAACTTCCCTGTAGAATAAACGCCCTTCCCAAAATATAATTATTTTTATAAACGCCCGTGTCAAATAAACGCCCCAGAAAACGATGATTTTTTAATAATCACTCCCCAACAATATCAATTTTTAAAGAAACGTTTGTATAAAAGAATGGAACAATATAGTAAAGATAAACAATATAATAGGTAGGTAATAAGAGGTATGTTAGGGGCCGTCTCAAAAATAAAATCTACAGAGGAGAGTACTGAGTCAACAAACTTGCAATGGATTAGTTTCTTCGTACTGAAGAAACTAATCCATTGCAAGTTTGTTGACCTATTTTATACAGATTCTTTTTGTAGAAATTTGTCAATATTACTTTGAGCAGCCAACGCCTCCTTTTAATATATTTGTGAACAGATCTATTAAAAATATATTATGAACATACATAATGATAATGAAGGTGGTATTATAGAGTAACCAAGAATTGCCTCAGTTTGAGAATTTTCTCCAAAAAGGCCATAGAGATCTTTGCATGAGGAACATTTAAAACATTTTAAACGTTGAAGTTAACATTTGATCAGAATTCCACCTTAGCAACCGTTGCTATGGGGATAATCCAAAAAATATTTTGTTTAGTTTCTATAGCAATGGTATCTAAGGTGGAAATTTGATCCATAGGAACACACACCTAATATCTACAAAGTTACTGACCAAGTTTATTGCTAAGGTCAACATTTGTCTCATTTGTATATTTGCAAAGTATATCCTGTACCTCAAATAGTAGGTATTTTTTTTAAAAAAATGATTTGCTCTTTACAAATGTTAACTTCACCGTTTAAAATGTTTTAAAAGTTCCTCATGCGAGCGTCTAGACGTCTCTCTTTATGGGGAAAATTTCCAAATTGGGGCACTTTTTGATTGCTATATACTTCCACCTTAAGTTCTTTGGATAATTAGCAAAAACATCTACAATGTTTTTTTTTTGTTTTTAAACGATCCTGTCAATTAAACGCCCCTGCCAAATAAACGCGCTCCCCAAATTGTCGATTTTTAAATAAACGCCCCGGGGTGTTTATTCACTCTTTTATTGTAGTCTCAAATGTTAACGACGTCTCAATACCTAAGAATGGAATTAGCATTTTTCTTTTCACTCATAACTGTATCATCCGCTTGCAGTACTTCAAGAATAAATCGTTCAATTTGAGCCTTTATTTTCTTGTTGGTTTTAATATTCTAAAACGAAATATAATAATGCTTCTTAAATAGCTGAATATATAACAATCTTGTAAAAAATATAAAAGTAAAAAATTCATATTGCGGTACAGTTTCAAAAATCAGGAGCCACACCAATATAAATAATATCTTTGGTTTATATCGGTTTATATTCTACATGCACATGGTATCCACATGGTATCCACATGGTATCCACATGGTATCCACATGGTATCCACATGGTATCCACATGGTATCCATGTGGTAACCATATGTTAAGTCGTATGATGAGCCAACAGTTTTATACTTACCTCTGCTTGTTTTATAGTCCAATGTTTAAATATTTTTAGAATTCTTTTTGTTACAAGATTGCCATCGTATACATCGAATTTGAAATTAAAATTAAATCTAAATCTAGATGTTGGTGACGGTGACGGTACAGCCGGAGACACAGTGGATGCAGCAGTGGCAGCAGCAAACGCTAATGCAGCTTTTGATATACTGCTCCTACGTCGCGACTCTCTAAATGAAGTAACTACCACACCAGGTGTAGGTGGCGTCTTTAAAGGACTTTTAGGACTCCTTGGAAAGTCTTCATGGCAGCCATTTGTTTCAACGTTGTTAATTTCATCATTGGTTTCGCAGAAAGTTGTGACTGATGAACTTCTGGTTTCTTTAACTGATGCGTCTTTTTTATTGTTAGATGATATCGCATTTTGTATCCGTGTTATAATGCGTTCCGCATGAAGTGATGCTCTGCGTGGATATCGCTTCATGTGCTCTGTAGATTCGTTACCAATCTTCCATGATTGCTTTAAATCTGTAATATCATTATCTTTTTTAAACACTTTACTTTTTTTAATTTTATTCACCTTGATTTCTTTTCTACTTTTTGGAGGAGAAGTTAAGATCAATTCATTCTGCATCGGCCTACTTTTAATTTTACTTTGTTCGTAAGATGAAGAATTCAAATCACTGAACTTTTCATCGGGAATGCAAACCAATTCATTTGAATGATGCAAGCTATAGCTATCGATATCAGTTGAGCATCTCCTATGATACGGTAGCGTTGTTAAGTTTAAATCTGAATTGGAGTTTGATTTCATTTTATTATTAGAAGGCTGGTTGAATTCTGCAATACCTTCAGCAAGCATTGGAGGTGATGAATGTCGTCTAGTATTGGTGTCATATGGAAGTTGTAGTGTCTGACTTGATAGTAGCGGGGTACGTCTGGTTACATGACTGATATCAGGAGAAGCACTCAAATTTATCGAAGGCGCATCTAAAAATATATATCCAATGTGCAACAACTTAATCAATGTCCATAGTAAAGTAAAGATGTTACAACAACGTTAATGTTGAGTAACGACCATATCTAGTTCCTCTCCTCTCGTTAAGGTTGATTTACACTAGGCGCAAATATTCTGTGCGAAAGCCATTCGAGTGGTAGACATTGAGGTCACATAGTATTTTTTTTTTCAAATCATCTGAAAGATTTCTTCAAATCATCTAAAAGATTTGGTATTCTATTGTTGTAATTACTTTACCTCCTTGAAGAGCCTCGTCACAACTCATTTGACTGTTACCATTTACTTATTTATTTTTATGTGCAGTACTCCACAGGTGGGTTTTTCTACCGGGAGTATCAAGAGTTTTCCTATTTGTTTCTTTTCAGTTTTTGTAATTTATGTTTTTGAATATAAAAAAATAAACAAACAAAAAAATCACATTATGTGATATTAATTTCAACCAATCAAAATGTCTTATTTTGGCTTTTGCACGGCCTTTTGCTCCAGGTAAAAAGTAACCTTTAGTTCATTACCGTCGGATGCATCTGCCACAGATAAATGCACACGCACACATGCTTCAACGCAGCTATCGTGTAAAGTGGGTTATATTATGGATCATCTTTAAAATTCGTTTCCAGCGAAAGAGTGCTAAATAAACGATCTTGCAATTGATTGATTTCTTCGTAACGAAGAAACCAATCAATTACAAGCTTTTTGACTTACAGCTATTCATCGTAGATCATTTTTTCTAAACTTTATTGATTTTGACTTCTTTAAAGACTGTTAATATATACTTACTATTTAAAGTCGGATTTCCACTAGGCGAATTCGTTCGCACGAATTTTAAATAAAGCCATTACATTTGTTCGCCTAGTGCAAATCCGCCTTAACTTATGACAAATTGTTAAAACGATTGTTAAAATTTTGTAAAATATTGGTATCATCAAAGAGTTAAAAACGTAAAGATGAATTACTGAATAAATACCATTAGACACTAAATGTGGTGAACTTGACGATTTCGATCTATGGAAGATATTTTCATCTTCTGCCCAATCGTTTGATTGATGTTGTTTTCTTTCGTGGTAGCACGTGATGATCGTATCAAGAACAAACTGGGCAGTTGTAAATACAGTGTATGTAGTAAAAAATGTATTAAGAAATTCAACAGACATGAAACGAATATCCATTAAACGTTCAAGTAATTTTTGTACAGTTGCATATCTAATCTAAAAGTAAAAGTAATTAAACACAGAAGCAGCAGGTTTGATTGGTGGGCCAACGAATCAATCTGAAATCTGAATCAAATGCCAATTGGATTTGATCAGTGTGATTAGTGGACCCATTAAAGTGTGAATCAAATGCACCCTAATATTTCGAGCTAAACGATTTTCCTGGAAATTGTACAGTTTTTGTTTTTTCTCGTAAATGTCCTACCGCCTTAACTTCTGAACTACTTTGAATTTCTTAATAAAAATTGGTGCAGATAATGTTCTCATCCTAACCCAATTCAAAAATGTTCAATAATTGGTAGACAGTAAGCTATTGTTTTTCTATTGTCTTGAGAACAATATAATTCCTTGAAAACAATAGAAAATTGTATTTTCACGTGTTATTTCGCCCTAATTTAGCAGAAATGATGATAAATAACAAGCTCGTCCCCAGCCTCTTTTGATAAATGAATGAAAACATTATTAATAACAAGATATTAATTGTAAAGTTATGCCATTTCATATATAATATGCATTTTGACACTGAGAACCCAGTTTTTTCCGACTACATCGGTCAAAAATGGGCGTGGTCACAGGACACCTGCAACGAATACCGCAAAAACGTTTGTAATAGATATATGTGTCAGACTTGTGAAATTTCAGTCGTTTTAACGCACCATAGAAAAAGTTAATAATAAAAAAACGCAGGGTAAGGCATTTTGCCCCCCCCCCCCCGCCTCCGCCCCACAGATAAAATAGGGTTAAATATTCACAAACTTTAAGAGGGACGCTTATTCGAGGGTGCGCTCATCAAAATCTTTACTCTTTAGACACTTGTTCGATGCGACAGGGGGCGTGATCCTAAATAGAGGAAATACAGAGAATATAACTTCATGAAAGACTATTTCCAGGAAACTCTTGTGTCCGGACATATGCGGCAATAAAATACCCATACACGGAGACATCCAGAAAATGTGTTACTTACTCGAGGTAGTCTGCATGAATCTAAAGATCTGCTGTAATTAATATCATCTGAATCGTTAAACAATCTCGAATCTGATCTAAATGTTAAAATAAAAGTCTGGTAAAAACTGTTCCTCATCACCTTCCCAGCCGGCAAAAACCTGTTCAAAGTCAGAAAAATAACGTTAGAACAACGTTTGTTTATAAATGACGTCCTGTAGCTATTTTCAGGATTGAAATGTATAGTTTCAAGTGGACAAAGACTTGTTCAAAGTCCGCGTAGCGTCTTTACTGCGGACTTGCATGATTGAATACTTGTTTGCGTACGGACCAATCAGTTGCAAGATGATCAATTATTCTCCGCACGCACTCGACGTTGATTAGATGTCGAGTGCTCACTGGATTCTATGAAGGCGGATCTCCACTAGGTGAATTCGTTCGAAATGAAGCCATTACATTGGTTGAAAATGACGTCAGCTGACTGGTCACTTTCAAGCAATGTAATGGCTCCATTTAGAATTCGTCTAGTGGAGATCCACCTTCATGTACAAACCTTATACTAAGAAAACTTTTTCTTGATTCAATTGATACTGCATGATTTTCATCGGGTTTCTTTAAATTCTCAATACACTAAAATTAAAGCATATACACCTTTTTATTATAAGCAACCATTTTATAAGCAGCCAATACTCCAAAGGTAAAAAGTTAAGCAACTTTTAGCACTTGATCACAATCAATCATAATAATTTTTACAGTTTTATGTCAACTTGAAATGCTGTGTCAAGGTGGATTTCCATTAGCCGAAAATTCCGCGCAAAATGCAAATGAAGACATTCTATTGGTAGAAATTGACGTCACACGTCAATTTCTACCAATGGAATGTCTTCATTTGGATTCCACGCGGAATTGAAAACGGCCTTTACCTTGTCTTTTTCCATAACAAACCTATGCATATTTATACACGTGTACAAATCTCAGTATCAGACCTTTCTATTATTTTACTTTCAAAGGAGAATATGAAACTTTTAGCAACTGTTAAGCAACCTTTACTATTTAAATTTCAGTTTTTCCTAAGCAACTTTCAGTACTGGGAGCTGACCTTAGTTGCTTATAAAAAAGATATGAAACAGGCACCCTACCTGAACACAACTCGTCGAATCAACATTATAAGGCAGCCTTTACATATGGACCTCTAAATGAGTTTCAACATAAACGATCTTGCATTTTATTGGTTTCTTATTAATAAATCTCTTTAGGGACTTTTAGTGGTCATTTTCCATATTTACGTTTTACTTGTGGTGTAATAAGTTATGTGAACGGTTATAGATAAGTGTTACTAGGTAGCAATCGCTATATTCTAGTTTGATGTGTTACTAGGTGGCTATCGCTATATTCTAGTTTGATGTCTACCTTAAAGTTTAAGAGTTAGCTACCTATGTAGTTAGATAGATATAGCTGTAATCGTTGGCGCCGTATCGTTTCAAAAAGGTCAATGTTTCAACAAAAAAAGATAAATTAGCTAGCTAGGTGGTAGTGTTTTTCTGCTTCTGTATTACTAATTTTAAAACAACAACCTGTATTCTATCAACGTGTCTAAATCAAATGTCTGGCAGTTTGTCTATTTGACTGGTCGAGGTATTATATATAAGTATTTAGGAGCAAACCTTGACTGCTACAACCCATTAAACACAATTAAAAACAAAAGTATACCAAAGAGATTTATCTCAGAGATTTATCGAGTAGACTTAAGATCTTAAGTCTTTTACAACTTCGACAATTTCTGTTGTTTCTTGCAGTCTAGTACACAGGCTCTTGGAACAAACTTTTTTTGTCTTGCTAATCAAAATTTAAGGCTTTTCGTCCGAGTGGAAATTCTGCATGTCAAAAATCTAATTGTCTGAAGCATTATCGTTGGGGATTGTAGATACATTTCTGCGACATTGTTAGAGATATTGAATTTTAAAAATTTCATCTTTTATACTTAAAAGTAAATTGGTAAATATGCCGATATCAAAATGTCTGATTAAGTGTCACAGTTTTTTAAGTGTGCAATCTGTAAGAATCTTTTTTTTTGTCAGCGGTACTTATTTCAAATTTTCAGGAAATTAAAAAGTATTAACGTTCGCGTTTGGATCATATTATCCTACATCTATAGTGATAATTTTGAGGAAATTAAGTCAGGGAAAACAAAGCGCAAGAAAAAAGTGTTAGCTAACATATATGTTTATTCGCCGAAGAATTCAATAATAATAGCGTCAACAATAGCTTTAGATGTAATTTTTTTAGGAATAAATTTTCGTGATCACTAATATTTGGATATTTTGCGGAAATAAACTTTCACGTTAAACTGAGTTTTTAGATATTTCGTGGGAACTTAATTTTGCAATATTAGGTAAAATCAGTTCCCCTCAAGCGCTAATTTGGAAGTGATGTTTATTCGGAAAAAGCATATGTTCAGGCTATTTCTTCTGGTGAATTATTCAAGCCATATAATTTTTAGTTTTAGTATTCACATTTTACCATTTTGATCTGAATGAATTGTTCACACTATCATAGCGAGAACACACAAGACACACTACTGCATTCTCCTTTTACGTAGGAGTTTTTTTACATTTTCAAGAAAACTCGATATACCTTAACCCTATTTGGGTCGGGGGATTCCGCCAGGGCACCATATTATAAGTAATCTGACCAAGTTTCATGTTATAAGTATTAACCAAACAAAAATTATTGATTTCGATTCGTTTTGGATTTCCCCATGTAGAAACGTGGTCTCAGGTTTTGACTCGTATTGTTTGATCCGTTTGCGTAATGAAGCTGAAATTTTTACAATTTATGTCTTATAGATAGTTTCAAAACGACAAAAAGTTTCAGCGCTATTGCATTATTGGTTCAGACGTTGTAAATAATAATGTGACAGGAGGGTGGAATCCCCCCCGGCCTAAAAAGGGTTAATACACATCACATTGTTTTCAAAAGTTGAAAAAAGAAGCTCATCAAAAACAAAATGAAAAATTTCAATTCTTAAAATTCTTATTATTTATTTATCATATTTCTGCAAAAATTTAGAAAGTAGCTCTCCCAAAAAACAAAGAAGCTGCAAAAAAAAAAATTAATATTCGTGGTCACAGCCTCATAGCAAAATTATTTCTCAACTCTAAGTCCAGATATAATTATGGTCAAATCCTTATGAACACGAAAGTATGTTCAATATTTTTCTAATTCAACCCCATTATAATTGCGGTACGATATTTGGGTGAATGTGATCCAAGTCTGATAGAAAATTAAATCGTTCAAAAGTTTCTAAATTTTCCCTTCAACTTTGCCCAGCGGTCTCTAATATCTAATATACTAATACCAAACTTCAATGTACCACGCCTTTTCGGTCCATTGGTCCGAAAACGCAATTCGGGTTCTTTTTAACCAATAATCGGTCCCGAGTGGACAGAATGGTTTTTTTTTTACGATTTCTTTCGGAATGTCGCCTAGAAGGCTGGTACGAAATTTCAAAATGATAACACTTCACTAAACATGGTCTGATAACGACGACGACACCGCACAGTGATAATAATAGTAAATTCAAACTTCGTTTGGCGGGCTAAAAATTTAATAGAAATTTGCATTACAAAAATTGGGGTATCATATCACCTGTGGAGGAATGTTATTTGAGTACAATTTTCAGTTTTAAAACACTCCTCCACAGGTAAAATCTGATCGCTACACTGACGCTTACATACCTGACTTATATCAATGGTCCATGATACTTTCTCTTCCATGGATGGTGCCATAAGAATGATTTTCTCAGTCTTATGATTTTTATCCGTAAGTACCAATTTAAATGCTTTGGTGGAATATTCAGCTGGTTTTGGTAGACTGACTAAGCCAATGTCTAAAATACAACGTCCCAGTAAGCAAACACTTGTTCAAAGTCAGCAATAAAGACGCTAGAACAACGTCGAGGTCGTTGCTCTAGCGTCTTTACTGCGGACTTTAAACAAGTTGGGGAATGCATTTACAAAAAAAATACCCGCCATAATTTTGCGACTAGTTGGCCAAACCTCCACTATTTGTTCTGACTTGCAACAGATTGAGTTACGTGGTACTGATCGAAGGACTTTATAAACTTAATTCAGCGCCACAGTATTTTAAGCCAACAAGTAGAGTACCAAATAGACTATTCGGAGTTCAGGTCGCTATTTAAAACTCATACAAGATATGCCAACAAAAAACAAACTAGAACAGCGTCGTTCTAGCGTCGTTACTGCAGACTCGTACAAGTTTTTGACAATTGGGAAGATGAAAACTCGATAGCTATTTAAACTCGATAGACATTTAAACATACCAGATGCAAAATTAGACATGCGTTCATTCGTTCGTATTCAACTCACTTGGTTGACTTTACAATATATATCACCTGCAAACTGCAACATTTTCATTTCCATAAATAGACAATATCTCATTTCAGACAGAAAATACATATATAAATTTTCACATTTAAAATTGACATTTAAAAAATTTAAGCCACATAAATACACCACGGAGGAGATAATTGTAGATTTAGCAGAAACAAAGAAAGCCTGGTTTTCATTAGTCTAGAAACCAAACTGAATCTCTTATTTTTTCCCTTGACATCCTTGAAGAAAAAAAAAAAAGAAGAAAAAAACGATGCACAGTTTGGGCTAGCCACCCAGGAATTTCAGAAGCAAACCGAAAGGTTCGCCGTAGAGCATAAATTTTGCTGGTCAAAATGCGCCTGGGCGCATAATTATGCGTACATATTGTTTAAAAAAATGGCGGACAAATTTCTCATGTTTTCCTTGAGAAATGTTTTTAAGGATGAAAGTTTACTTAAAATGTACCAAAAGTCGTGCATCTTTTGTATTTATATATTTGCCTGTTCTTGTTATTATTCCAGGGCATTAATGTTCACAATAGTTGTTAATTTCTTAATCTTTCTGTATGTGAGCTCTTGGTGAGCTGCAACGAAAAGTTTTGAAACAAACAAAGTTTTAGTTTACAAGTCAAAGGGTTTTAATTAAATTAGGTGGAGAAATATAAATACTGCCCAACTCGACTAACTGCTAACACAGAATAATATTACTCGTTTAGGTATATTGTGACTGGAAAAAATAGAAACGCAGGCTCGGAAATGAAGGGGAACATCGAGTTAAAATCTTTCATTAAAATTCTACTGCAAATGCTAGCGTACTTACGCATGAAGCTATGTCATAAATAATATTCATACCAAGTTTATATTTCTCCAGCTGTTTTCTTTTTTCCAGTTTGCAAAAACATGCAAAAGTTTTTTTGAAACACGAAGCAAAGCTTCTCCCCAAAAATGTTTTGGTTTCTGTTTTGATTTTTAAACACGTGCGTAAACTTTGTTACCAGTTCTTTGTCGCAACACTGATCACTGTGCTTTATATCCGAGGTGGAGAGAGTGTTGTTTAATAATTATGCAAGATATTTCTAAACAAGACGGA
>JAULBZ010008480.1:0-10684 GCA_032360805.1 Neoturris breviconis | reverse complement strand
GGCCGTACAAACGATTTGTAAATGCACATTAATGACTGACGTGGAAGATACTTATACAATCGTTTAATAAGCGATATGCCCTTGTTAGCCTTG
Source organism: Neoturris breviconis (assembly GCA_032360805.1). Classification (NCBI taxonomy): domain Eukaryota; kingdom Metazoa; phylum Cnidaria; class Hydrozoa; order Anthoathecata; family Pandeidae; genus Neoturris; species Neoturris breviconis. The sequence continues at coordinate 10,591 of JAULBZ010008480.1, read as the reverse complement.
GCTATCTTCTCATTCAAATGATGTTCAAAGGTAAGTTTTTCATCAAAGACTAATCCAAGATGTTTTTGTATGGGCGAAGATAATACAATGTCCATACAATGGAGTCATTAAAATACAAAGGGGGTGGTTTGCAGGTTTCTTTTTGTGAGAGAAAACCACCTCTTGGCTTGTTTGTACATTAATCTGTAGTACAAAACAACCGGCGGATATATGGCATGTAAAGACTATAAATCAAGTTTGCTCAGTTCATTGAGATATTTTACCATTTCCTTCTTTTTGTAACTGAAATTGCTTTTTTGTAAATTAAGGATATATGGTAATTCAACTCATTATATAGGGAGTCTTCTGAGATCATATACATCAGATGTTCACAGTATGAGCGCAAAAAATATAATGTAATTAGTTTCCGCTATTTATATTTTGTATTTAATTTGCTAAATTAGTGTTAGTTAATTTAATTACCGGTCTAACTTAGTCCATGTCCGCATTATAAGACGCTAGAAACAACATCTCAGAAACAAGCGTCTAGCGTCTTTACTCTAAACTTTAAACCAGTATTTGCCCACTAGATATTAAAATTCTATGTTTGACAGCATGTAGCGTGATTTTATAATATGATATATATTATGATAAAATAATAAGAATAGTAAATTACATAGTGAGCACTCTAAATCAAATACACGCTGAAGAAACGTCAAAATGGCGTCGCGTAGCTTAGATGTCGGTCCGTTTTCATATTGCAAAAAAATAAACGAGTGGATCTAGCAGATTGATTTACCTAAGTGGTCAAGCGACGTCTTATCAACGTCAAAAAGACGTTGTTCTGAACGTTATGAGCTGGCAGAGACAGTAAATGAGTAATAGTTCTTAAATTATGTTTATTTATGCATAGGATATTATTTTAATTGCTTTCTTCACAGTGAATAAAAACTTGTTCAAAGTCTGCAGTAAAGACCCTAAAACAACGTCGTTCTAACGTCTTTACTGCGGACATTGAACAAGTTTTCGCCTACTGTGATTCTCGTAATTAACATTGTATTTCGAGGAGGATAGAGACATTTTAATCTTAAATAATTAATTTTATTTTAATATTTTAATCAGTATTTCATAAGCAATTATAATTAATTAACCTCTACTTTACACTTGCTTCACGCGAAATGTAATCGACCATGACGGGTGTGATTACCGGTCATCTATGTCAAAGTCGGGAAGACGTCGTTTTAACATCTGCCACTGTGATAATACATGTCTAGGAAACAAATGATACAACTAACACCAGTCCTTATCTGCACATTTAATTTCCTAACATTTTAACCGTTAGAGCAAGCCGTATTATTTTAATACGCCATGCCCCGCAGGCACACAACGTCGGCACAACGTCGAAACAACTTCGAACTTGTTATAGCGTATTATAGCCAACGAACTAATGCAACGTTTTTAACATCGAATAGCTAGGTTGGTCCAACGAATTATAGTGCAGCGTTATAATGTCGGATATGTAATATAGGTATAAATATTGCTTGAATTTTCGCTGTCTTTTTAGATTGTATAATATTGATTTATTTGTTTACACGACTTATCTACCAATATTTGACGTTGCCTTGTCATTCTTCGGCGTGATAAAAACGTGCAGAGAATACGAACGTCTTATCAACGTAAATAAATGCGACGTATTATTGTCTGGTTTAATATAATATTATATTATTAATATTTATATATTATAAAAACTGTGGATCATGGAAAGTACGAGCCCGAACTTTTTTGCTAAGATTAAATATAAAACCGGTATGAGTTCCTTGCAAAGAAAAAAATACTGCATGATTTATGTAGCTCAGAGTACTCCAGAAATACAGAAAATATGAACAAACTGTGCTATTTAAATTTGTTTGTTATTCTAAATTCCGCAAAATGGTCCAGGAAATCGTTTTGAGGCCATTTAGAGGGTCTAAACCGAAAAACCTTATTTGTCGCCCAGCCATGTCCCCCCTCTCCACATCGTATCGTCGGTCCCGAATAAATGAAAATACTTGCGTACTTGTTCAATACAAATCCTCGTAGCTTGTTTAGACTACGCACGCAGCTCTGTGATGACTGGTTGTTAGCAAAATCTTTGATATCGTTTTTGAAGTTTACGTTATCATAGTCACACGATTCTTGTTTCATGATCTTATCTGTGTCTAATTAGTCTAATTAGACTATTAATTGACAGAATGTATTTGCTTGGCATGGGTCCTTTTAACTTTCACCTCTTCACTTTAATGAAGAAATATAAACAAGAAAGACCTCCGTCTTAAATATCTGCAGTCCTCCATTAAAGACATAGTTTGAAGGTTTGAAATAAAAGAGAAATGTTAGCAATTGGTACACTAAACTTACTGAATTTACTCTCCTCCTCCTCAGAGGTTTAAAATGAAATATCAGGCCAAAACAGCGATGCTTGGCGTTCCCAGGACTTCTTGCCTTTCAGAAATACGGAAGAACGGTAGCGGGGAAGGAAGCAAAAAAATCCGGCATAATTAAAAAAAATTCTATCCACTAAGCCTCTGGGAAAGAGAGTGATTAAAATTGGTACCATACGACCCTTCACACAAATTATGAGACATTTTACGAATTTCATCAGACAATACACACCACAAGTAAAACATAATTCTGGAATATGACCATGAGAAGATTTATCGAGTAGACTTGACGCTATTTGTTTGGTCAATCAAAATAGATGGTAGAAGTAAAAAAACTTATATCTTATATCAGTTTACCAAGGTTCCTTTGTATGAGGGCAAGTGTTACGACCTATCCGGTCATTGCGTTCTCCAGAAGATTAGGGATGGTAAAAGGGAGTTGATTCTACATGACAAACCATACAAACCATTTTGGACTACTTTACCATCAGTGTCAAAAGCATGCCATGAATTGATTAATTGTGGTTGTAATCCAGAAAAAGGCTGCAATAAGAACCGTTGCAAGTTCATTAAATTTAATCTGCCGTATAGAAGCTTATGCAAATGTAGGGGTGAATGTGAAGCAGAAAAGGAATGAACTGAAAAAACACACCACTTGTAAGTTATTTATTTAAAAAATTTGATTTCTTATATTAAACCTTGTTTAAATCAATTTCTTTCCTGAAAATTTACCCAGAACATTTTGTATTTCTATGCCCAGAATTTGAATTCTTATTTCATTTTTAACCCAATGTTCTTATACCAATAATGTTCAGCATGAGATTTCCTTTCTAATGATATATAATACATCTATTTTCCCAATAGTTCAAAAATGGCTGTATGGGAGACCTGAGTTTGATTTCAAGTGGGGTCTATAGCTTAAAAGATTTGCCTTGTGTTGTTTAGCATTTGTGCCAAGTTTCTTTCTTTTACCATGAATCCCACAATTATGTCCATTATTTCCTCCACTACGATGAGGTAATTGAGAGGAAGGGGGGGGGAAGAACCACTAACTGACGTGGATTCCCTGAGGACATTAAACTTCCGATTACTTACTTAATACTTACTAGAAGCTCAATGCTATGCAAACACATTTTTTTGAATTTTTTTGCTAGTTTAAATTTTAAAAATTGAAAACATCTATGATGGAGAGTCACATAAAAGTTTCAACAAATTTATAGCTGAGAATTGTACTCTAAACTTGTACTCGGAACTATTAACGCCACAGAAAATCTCTCAGTAGGAACTGTGTGATTTAACGAAATCTTTTTTATTATCTAAGTACTGATGGGCTAAAACGCAGAACAGCGGTGTTTAGCTTATCTGTTGTTTTGTAATTTATTACCGCTGAAATCAGTGTATTTATCGCTAAAGCATAAATCCAAAAAATTGCTATGAAGGTGAACAGTACAGAAAAAATTAAAAAACATTTTAAAAAGACCTTTTAAATCCATACATCACATAGCTACTCTTTTCCTATATCTACGCTTAAGGGTAGACTTGCTTGGCTAAGCCTACCACAAAAACATTCATCAATCAGCTTCTCGTAAAATGACAGGGATTTTATACCAAGGAAATAGTTACTGTCGAGCGTGTATCATACAGTAGTGCGCATACTACTCTCACTATATCGGAGTATAAAGAGCTTGGTATATTAGTCAAGCTTCGCTCGGTATATAAGCCTAGCTCTATACCATGCAAGAATTCGTTACAGAGATACGGAAGAAAGAAAGGAAGGTATATGGTACTAGGTCCACTTTTTACACCCATTGAAAGTTTCTTGTTAAAACATAGATTTCAAAGAGTAGTTTAGAATGGATGATGCTCTACTTGGAAGGAGGTACTTGCTGGCATCCCACAAGTTTTCATTCTTGATCCTTGATTTTTCCTTGCGTTCGTTTAAATGTTAAAATATTTGTTGATGACACTTCACAGTTTTCTGTAATGCTGGTTACCCTGAGCTCTTCTTATATTTTGAATGATGCCCTTGGATTGATAATGGAAAAAGTCCTTCGATTCAGATCCGTCAAAGTAAGCTACTGAATTTGTTTTCTCGAACAGAATAAATTAATACCCAACTACCGGTACTGAATTTTAACGATGCCGTTGTATGTTCTAATGAGTCGCACGAACACTTAGGAGTGACTCTCGACAAAAAGCTTAACTTTAATCATCGCTTAAAAGAGAAGATTTCCAAGGCAAATTAAGGTACATTGTTTTAGCGTCTTTACTGCGGACTTTGAACAAGTTTTTGCCTACTGTAAGAGCCCACAGAGAAGGAAAGACATCGATGTACCACAATAAAATTCAAATTAAGGGAACAAGATTTGTAAATGTCTACATCTCACTTCTAGCCTCTGCGTAGGAGAGGGAACAGTTCGAACTTTTAGTAGCTCAAGAGTAAAGCATATAAAAGGGAAATATCTTCCCGTAAAAATAACTCACGCTGCCAAAAACATCTGTGGTTGAGAACCACATAAAAAATCTATACGCTCGCAAAAACGTTTTTAATGGTCAATCTTCTCTACGCAGGAGAGTGAACATTCAAAACCTCTAGTTGTTCATGAGAAGAGCACAGTAAAGAGAAAGATATCTGTGGTGGAGTGTCGCATTAAAACTAAAATTAAATATACAAAATGTGCCCAATGTTTGAGCCCCGCTTCTTACATTTGTGGTGGAAAGTGAACAGTTAAAAGCTTTTAGTTGCTAACTCACAACAAAGAAGAAAAAAATTCTTTCCGTAAGAATGTCATTCTCCATAGAACCATAAGCTAACAAAAGATCCGTGGTGGAGAACCACCTAAAAATAAAATTAAAATACTAATAAAAAATACCAAAAAGTACATATTCTTCTCTAAAGAGGAGAGTGAACAATTAAAACTTTTGCTTGCTTATGAGTAGAATACAAAAAAGGAAAGACATCTCTGCTAGAGCGTCACATAAAAATTAAGATTAAAGACACAAAATCTGAAAACGGTGGAGAACTTTCTCTCTACCCACTCCTTACATTTTTGGAGCAGAGTGAACAGTTACAGCTTTTAGTTGCTCATTCACAGCATAAAAGAGAAAAGTTTTCCTGTAAGAATATCATTCTCCATAGAGCCATATGCTAACAAAAGTATCTATGGTGGAGAATCTCATAAAAAAAAATGTGAATAATTTTAGTTGCTCATGAGTAAGTAGAGCACAGAAGAGAAAGCCATTTATGGCTTAGTTCCACCAAAACATCCTTGGTTTCACCTAAAAATTAAAACACAATATTTGCAAACGGTGGAGAGCTTTCCCTGACCCGTTTTACCTCCCGCTTCTAACCTCTCCATAGATCCATACCTCGCAAAAAAGTCTTGATGGAGGTAACAACACAAAATGTTAAATTTAAATTAAAATAAAAAAATGAAAAAAATACTCTTTTTCTCTCCTTCTCTAAGGAGGAGAGTAACCAATTAAACTTTTAGTTGACACTGAGCAGAGCCAAGAAATGGAAAAGGTATCTGTGGTAAAGTTTCACATAAAAATTATTAAATACACAAAATTTGAAAGCGGTGGAGAACTTTATCTCTGCCCCATTTAACACGCACTCTTTATATTTGCGGAGGAGAGTGAACAGCTAAAGCTTTTAGGTGTTCATTCACAGCATTAAAGGGAATGTCTTCCCGTAAAAATGACATTTTCCATGGAGTCATACGCTCACAAAAATATCTGTGTTGGAGAAGCACATAAAAAATTAAAATAAAAATGGTTTCAGGACTGCGGAGATGAGTGAAAAATTAAAAGAAAATCGATAGAAAGTTTTTCGTCCTCCCCATATTTACAACCCACTTCACATATCTGCGGAGAAGAGTGAACGGCTTTTAGTTGCTTTTTCAGAAAAGTCTTCCCGTAAGAATACCTTCCTTAATAGAGTCACATGCTTGCATCTATGGCGGAGAACTTAAATAAAATGTAAATTAAAATTCTAGTCATAACTTAATAAAGCACTCCTTCTCCTCTGCAAAGGAGAGTGAATAATTAAAAGTTTTAGATGCTTACGAGTAGAGCACTGAAAAGGTAAAGATATCGGTGGGGGAGTACCACATAAAAATAAATATTAGAAAATAATTTGAAAACGATAGAGAGTTTTCCTCTGATTCATTTTTGCACCTAAGTAATTAGATCTGCGGAGAAGTGTGAACAGTTAGAACTTTTAGCTGCACATGAGTAGAGCATAGAGCCATACTCTCGCAAGAAAATCTGAAGTGAAGAATTGAAACTAAAAAAGCATGATACAATTTTTTTTATCTTAAGCTCCTAGCCTCTGCGGAGGAGACTTAAAAGTGAAAACTTTAACTTGCTCATGAGCAGAGACTAGACAATTGGGTTACATCTGTTGCGTAGCGACCGCAAGTATGAAAAATACAAACTTCTAATACGGTAGAGAGCTGCTCCGGAGACTATAGCATGGAGTTAAAAATAGGGAAAATGAACGGAGGAGAGTAAACAGCGAAAACTTTAATAGTTTACTCAGGAGTAGAGCACATGAAAAGGAAAAACATCTGTGGTGGAGTATTTAAAATGTGTGAAATCAAAAGATGTACTTTGTAAACGGTAGTGAAAAGGAAAACGTCTTCCCGTAAGAATGCGATTCTCCATGAAAAATACGCTCGCAAAACATCAGTGATGGAGAATCACATAAAAAACCCAAACTAAAAAAAAATGAAATGGGTTTAGAGCTTCACCTCTCGAGTTTTCCCAGTCGGCAAAAACTTGTTCTAAGTCAGCAGTAAAGACGCTAGAACAAATTCAAACGACGTTGTTCTAGCATCTTTACTGCGGACTTTGAACAAGTTTTTGCCCACTGGGTTGAACAATATATTTTTTATAGTTCCTCACGAGTAATCAAGGGAAAAGTCTTCCCTTAGAATGGAATTATATCTACATTCCACTCTGACAATGTAAAAAAATAAATAAATGTAACTCACGGTTGTATAGGTGCTGTTGCCTTGTTAACCATTTTAGCTGGCACTTTATTTGCAACTGAAACTGGTTTTGATTGGATACCAATAGGCTTGGAACCAGAATTCAATTTTTCGGCTAAATATTATATAGAATAAACGATTATTGCAACTTTATCGCCGAGAGGGAGAATAAAACAGCCTCTGCATTACAGAGTATACCGTATGCTCTTCTAGGAAGTTTGACTTGGGTAATAAACTATGCATGAAAGATTCCAAATACATTTAGCTTACGAAAAGGTAAATATCTGACGAAAAATTATAGCGTGAAAGCCTACCGAGTGTGTTGCCATATACTATAATATAATACACACCCAGTGGACAAAATAATTTGTTCAAAGTCCACAGTAAAGATGCTAGAACGACTTTGAACAGGTAATTGTCCACCGCGCAGTGCATATATGGAGATATACTGGACCGTATTCGGTAGTCTTTCACGCTGTGAACTTCGGGATAAAATGTTAAGATCGTAAGTAGAGCAAATACGGTAAATTGTTTCTTCACGGCATAGCAGACGTATTAAAAGCCAATTCGAATGCCTCAAAATATTGTTTTTCAATAGTACCAACTCAGTGGGCAAAAACATGTTCAAAGTCAGCTGTAAAGACGCTAGAACAACGTTGAAAACGTTGTTCTAGTGTCTTTACTGAGGACTTTGAACAGGTTTTTGTCCACTGGGAAGAAGGTAGTACTTATTGTCATTTACCTTTGTTAGCGATGATAGAAGGTGAGCATCCCATGATGATGTGTTGTAGGTGTGTGATTAGACGGAGAATGTGTTGCAGGTGTGTGGTTAGACGGAGAATGTCTAAAGAATTGAATGTTACATTCTCTTTTATAGCAAAAGTTACCTGAATAACATTTGACGTCAAAGTAGCATTTTTAACCAATCAAAGTTATTATTTCTAACCACGTGATTATAGCGTAGATTGCCATATCATGACGTCAAATGTTAAAAAAAAGATTGAAGCATGAATTGAAAGATAATGCTATCTAAAAATAATTCTATTAGTTGTTAGATGTTACCATAAACAAAGTATGTTTCGCCTACATTCGACATTTTGTTTAGTTCGGTCTATGTACGCTTGCTGGATTGGCAATATGAATCTCGCTTTTCTCTTGTCCGCAAAAACGTAAACAAAATATTAAAAACAAACAGTGCATTCTCTTTGTACAAGTGCTTGGATATATATTTTGCAGATAATTAGAAAGCCTAATGAGTGAGACTGTATTCGAACACAAAGAAAACAATCAGAAACTTTTGTGTAAACATCAGTTCCAATGGGTACTGAAGTCAAAGTTGTTGAAGTACTAAGGTTAACATGATTTTGCAGTCAGAAAAGTACTCGCATGAAGTATATGTCATAATTTAAAAGTGATTTAGTAAACAAACCTTCCCAGAACCATCAAAATGCACAATTTTACTGCCACTTTCAAATCTGGTCCTAATATATGGAGTCAAGACTAGAACAATCTTAAGTGGTCACTGCACGAGTAGTAATGAGGAGGTAGCCAGTAATTTCATATTTGGAAATTTCCTGTAGGTTATGTGAGGAGAAGTAGAAAGATTATATGTACAGTCAAACCACTCTATAGCAGGCACTTGCGGTCCAATAAAATGTGTCCACTATATAGAGGTTTTCTATATTTGGGCCTTGGTTACACGCTTTTTTATAAGCAACACTTTTATGAGCACCACAAGCTGATATTTTGCAAAAAAGCAACATCTAAACACCATCCCAAAGCCTACGTACCAAATATATTTTAGGAAAGCGTCTGTATAAACACTCAGAAAAGCTGTTTTCTTTTCTGATGTTTGGATCCCTATTTTCTAAGAAATCGCGGCGTAACCAAAGTTATTCCTAAAACAATTTAAAAAAGCCGTTCGATAATCAATAAGCACTATCTAAGCATCATTTCAAGCTCAAAATGTAAAAAAGCCCCCCTGAGGCTTAACTAAAACTTGCTTGCAATCCTAATTTACACATTTTTGGAAACTTTCATAGCTACAGCACGTGGTCTTCAAAATTTATTGGTCCTTTCTCGAAACCGCCTATAAAATCCTCATAAAAGTAAAAATACTACAAATGTTAATAAATCATTCAATATCTGTCATATAGGCAGATATATCTGACCTGATGAAGATATGTAATATATCGAAAATTTGTTACCTAGTTTTACCGGGGTATCGGCTAATTGGCTTCCAAAAAATATATGTTTGGGAAAATTATGCAGAATGTGAGCTTCATTGTCTTTTCAAAATATTCTTTGTCTTTTTGCGATAATTGCGTAATTAGCAGGACATCAAAGGAAATCGATTTATAATGAAAGAAAGTTGCTATTTGAACTCTAAGAGTGAAAAACTATGTACAGACAATGATTTCCGTGTAATTTATAGAAAATCAGCAAAAAGAAGTTGTCAAAAACAAGGTACATGTACCCGATGATTTACTCATAACTCACATTCCGCATAATTTATTAGGATTTTTTTTCGCCAAAATTTAAACTAGGGTTATTATCTCCACGAGCGAGTGATACTGATTGCGGTATAACATTTTCCAGTTATGTAGGTTCTCATAAATTGATTCTCTTGGGATAGTTTTCATTTATCAAAACGGGACTGGTGTTTAGTTCCAGGCCTCTTGTTTTCGGTTATTGTTTACGGATAAGCATCCCTATTAGCAGATTACTAACTAAGTCTGGGACGCTTATTAGAGCATTTACGGAAAAGTTCAGGTCTAAAATCAGCTATGGTGTTTCCCATATGTCATGTTCTACCTCTCTGTTTTTCTGATATTGTCATGATTACCCTATATTGGTTCAGTGGACAGTGTAACCTTTAAGGGTACATGCGCCTTTTAACGAGAGGCGGTCTTAAACGCTAAAATATGGTAAAATGGTTTATAAATGTACACGGTAAGTAAGTGGGTAAGTAAACATTTATTTAACGTTGGTAAACAGTTACAAGTACTAATTAAAACCAACAACAAAGTAAAATCCAAAAATAGTTAAAAGTAATTTCTGGTATAATTAGGGCCATTATTTGCAAAGTGGACAAAAACATTTTAGTCCAGTCCAAGATACAAGCGATTTTTTGAAAACCTCAACAGACTCAGATAACTTGATTTTATCAGGGAGTGAGTTCCATAACTGACAACCTCG
>JAULBZ010008479.1:0-10684 GCA_032360805.1 Neoturris breviconis | reverse complement strand
ATGTTCAGTGTGTGTCACTGATCTATTTGACATAGATATTAAAAATTTGACCAAAAAAGGTGATTATGTACCTTTAAATTCATTGATTCTAATCCTTAATAAAACTTAGGAAAAGTCACTAAATTTCAATACCATACCATTAATAGGAAAAAAGTTATCGCAAATTAAATAGGCCGCGGGCAATGCTAATTGGGTTAACGAATTCTGACGTCATTGTACATAAAAAGCTTCATAAAAAATAGACTTATGTGAGATCTGGTAGAATACAACATAGTATGTGGAAGAGGAGAATGTTTAGAAGTTGGATAATTGGAATCAGCCGAATTTTCAACAATTATTATGGCCGGATATAATTTTACTTGCGCAGAAAAACAGAAAGTTGAGCTATATCATAGCGCCATGTGGAACCAATTTTAGTATTTTAAAACTTAGGCGGCGTTTACATGAAGACCGTAGTGAGATTGAGATCTCACTACGAGGTAGAATGCCGTGGTAAAATCTAGCCCGTAGTGAAACTCACTACGGGGTAACTTGTGTAAACGATTACAAATGCAAGGCTGAAAGCTGTACTGAAATTTATGTGACTCACTATGGGCAAATCTTAAGGTGGGTTGCCACTTAAGTAAATCTGGTCGCGCGGGCGAATTCACGACGCATCACCCGTTGTCTTTTTGTGGGGCTTGTTTGTAACTATTCCACTACCCTATTCTCCCGCAAACAAGCCCATGGGCTTATAACTGAATTTTGGACAAAAATGCCCTACCCTGAGTTTTTTTATTAATAACTTTTTTCATTGTGTATTAAAACGACTGAAATTTTACAAGTATTGTTTTAATGGAATTCTATTGTTCTGAAAACAATAGAAAGACAATGGCGTAATGTCTAATATTTTTTTTACATTTTTGAATTAGATTTGATGAGAACATTATCTGTACCAATTTCTATTAAGAAATTCAAAGTAGTTTACAAGCTAAGGGAGTAGGGCATGTCCCCTCTCCCCAGATAAAATATGCTTCCCAAAGGACCTCAAATAAAATAGGGTTAACAAGACCGACGCAAAATTGAGACGGAATATGCAAATAATATAAATTTGTTTAAACACGCGGGGGTAGTACTTTTCTGAAAAGGTTATTAGGTTATCCGGCTATTAACCCTATAAAATAATTTTGAGCACATAAGACACATAAGGCACACATAAGGCACATACGGCAAAGAAGACCGAGGAGTGTCCAAATTAGAAGCTCAATTTCTCGTTCGAAAACTTATTTGGTCAAACATGATCAAATTTATTCCCGTATATTTGCGAAGGAGGTTACAGTGGACGCAGGAAATCAGATCAACGTCAAAACAACGTCATTCCGATGTCGAGTGCTAGCAGAGGTTTGTTTATTAGCCTGCAATTGTTATCACTTGGGGGATCATGAGGATGGAAATAAGCTTCTTTTTTTTTATTTGAACGTCCTACTACTATGTAATTCGAAAAATTCTTGCATATTGAGACTAGAAAGTATTTTTTAATAACTTTTTTCACTAACACTAGAGCGTTGATACCTAACCTATACCTAACCAGGAAGCTGGGAAAGGCTATGTAAAACTACCTACAATAATGATGATAACACTTGTGAATTTTAAAGAATAATATACACCACAAATAAAACATAAGTGCGGAAAACAACCTTGAGAAGTCCCTAGACATTGGTTATTGAAATTGGTTATTTTCTGAAAAAATTCTGACGTCAGCAAAAATATTTGCAAATTTTAAATTTTGACTAACATTTTTCATCAAGAGCAAATTACATGTCAACTTTCACGCTTGTAGCATGTTTCTATCCTGAAAAAAACATTTTTTTATAAGAAACTTAGGATTTCAGCAAAGTGAAAACTGTATGCACTGTTAAAAAACATAAAATCTTAACAACAGATACAAAACGAAACTTTTCGTTTTACGTATTCTGTTTTTGTGATAACTAAAGAACTGTTGTTTACCGGTAGATTTTGGTCCAAATAATATGAGACATACTTTTACTGTTTTAGAGGCTCAAAACTCAAAACAAATATATAATTTTTTCTTACCGTTTGCAAATTTCAGTTATGTGTTTTTTATTATTTTTTTACCTAAATTCAGAACTGCTTCCTATAATGCTGTTTCTTATATAAAAAACGTGTATAGTTTACTCTCTGAAATTGGAAGCTGTATGATTCGAACGTATGCTAATCGAACACATTTGTTTGGTCGACTGAAAATTTATTTTCAAACTCTTGTAAAGTCACCTCTATAATTCTAAATTTTCATAATTCGAAATGTTGATCATTCGAAAGAATGTCCGTGGTCCTTTCAACCATTCTCGTTTACATATTGTTTCCTTCGAAGAGTGGTATTGTTTGCATGACTAAAAATGATTAAGAAATTAAAAATTCCACGTGTCCCTTGAATTTCAACATAAGCACCCCTTTATCAGTACTGCAATACAATAACATAAATTGCACAGGTAATAAGATATTTTCTCAATAACTTTTTCTAATTAGGTCCACTGAGAATTCAAATTACATATAGTTAGCTGTACATTTATTTTCTTTTAGATACCGATTTCAATAACAGTACAAATGTCAAACAGAAAAATGAAACTATGGTGCAAAATGACACCGAAGTACCAATGTCGCCTGATGACAATCTAAAAAAACAAGAAGATGATACAGGATTATCTGTGATGACGTCAATATTCTTTGTCGTTGGAGACGTTATTGGTGCTGGTGTTGTGGCTCTACCATACGCCATGAAATTAGTTGGTTTTTTAGGAGTACCTATGTTTATGTTTTGTTCAATGTTAATGTGTTATTGTGGTATACTACTAGCAAAAGCATGCGCAAAAATGATGAAAAATGAAGATAGATCGACTCTAAGAGATCCTTATCCACGGTTAGGATTAATATCTACTGGCAAGGGAGGAATGTTTATTACCACGTTTTCTTTGGCTGTCAATCAAGTATTAACATGCATAGTATTTATATTATTAGCTGGTGAAATCTTCCTAGAATTATTTCCATCGTCTCCATGGGATCACTATTCATATAGGACTCAACTTCGTATATGGTTTGTATTATGTGGCTTCTTTTTGTTACCATTTACATTTCTTGGAACACCCAAAGATTTTAAAGGAATTGGGTTCTTAGCAATGGCAACAAGTGGCTTAGCTGTAGTTCTGATTTCAATAATGTTAGGTTACATTTCCGGATATGAAGTTGATAATGATAAATCGTTGAAAGTATCTGGCGAAGGATTCCTACATGCATTTGGTACTGTTTTATTTGGATTTGGTGGAGTTTCAATATTTCCAACTATACAGAACGATATGAAAGATCCTGATAAATTTATGACATCAATATCAATAGGATATTTTATAATTTCAGTTATATATATAGCATTGCCTTTAGCAGCATATATGGTACTTGGCGATTTAATTCGCGAAGATTTGTTGACAACCTTATCGTATTTAGAAGTATTCTTCAGTAACCATCTATTTAGGACAATGTGTATGGCTGCACAAGCATGTATTTGTGCCCATGTGTTATGTGCATTTGTATTGAATATGAATCCAATTTATCAACAGATTGAAGGAATTATAGGTATTCCAACTGGTAAGTTGTCAATTTTAACTTTCGAACTTATTTCTAAACACACGTTTTCACTTTCCTATGATCGTTTTTATGTATGGATTTAATGTTTATTGTTCATTTTATGGATACAAAATGGTAACATGGTTCAGATATTCTTCAGGGTTTTTTTTACAAGAGACCATTATCTTCTATGAGTGTTTGATACTCTATTATTTAGCTTGAGCATTTTTAGAAAATCAGCTTGAGATATTTTCATGACGTCTCAGCACTTTCAACTTCTGGAATATATGAACATAAAGCAACCTGTTTATAGTGACTATTACACTTTCGCCATGTAATGCAATTACAAAATTTCTAACAACTCAAAGAGCAAAAACTTGTTCAAGTCCGCAACAAAAATGCTAGAACAACGTTTGAACGTTTGGTGTCTTTACTGCAGACTTTGACCAGTTTTTACTCCGCTGTGTATATTTTATAAACCTAGAGCTTGTGAAATAAATGCGTCGCAATAATATGCCGATTTGAATCTACAATTAAATTTGAAATTAATATTAACTTATATGACGCAAGCCTGAATATGACTGCCGGACATCACCTTTGGAGGAGTGCTTTTTGAGTATAGTGTTCAGCTTAAAAGCTAAACACTATAACTCAAAAAACACACCTCCAATATGATATCCGGTTACGTAATATTATTATTTTTACACTTTTATCTCTCATGTATAATCCCTATTCTTCACGCATACGTTTATCATCCCCATCTACCCCCTTCACCCCCCCCCCTATCTCCTCCAAATTAAAATTTGGCCCAACAACATTTTAATACCGAAAATCTTTTGTTGTATCGTTTTAGCATTTTGCTGGCAACGTGTATTAAACAGAACAGCCTGGATGATCATCATTTTATTTACAGCTATCGTTATTCCGGCATTTGGTCCAGTTCTATCATTTGTCGGTGGTTCTTTCGCTGCGTTACTGGGTATTATTCTACCTGTGGTTTTCTATGCACGTTTAGAAGGAAAGTTACCATTTTGGAAAGAGATTTTATTTGTTGCTATTATTATTGTGGCTTTACTTGGATCAGTAGGGAACGCATATGTGGAAATTAAAAATATTATAAATGTTGTATTTGATAAATACCATCATACATAGAGAGACGCATGTTTCAACGTTGATCCGGTTGTTACCGTGGTATATTTGGACAACTAGGTCCTTATTCGAAACACGCGGTTAAATATAGGCGTCCGCCTATCCAGTTGGGCGGCCGTCTAAGTTGCCATAAATTTCCAAGATTACTAGTTATGCTGCACAATCTGGTCTGTAATGTACAGAACGTGGTCCTTTTTTATGTTAATACTACTTAGTCAGGCGGCCACCTATTTTGGCAGCCAAGTTGATAGGCGGACGCTCAACTATGACAGGCGCCCGCCTATCTCCCTGTTAAACCTTAAGCGGCCGCCTCAAATACCACAACAATTGAAATATTTTGCAAACTCAGATTTAAACCAAACAAACAATTGCAAGACCAGATTACTAAGTATATTGTAGGCGGCCGCCCGAGTTACTGTTTCAGTTAAATCAAATGTTAAACTCGCGGTTACTTAGGCGGCCGCTTATCTAGTTCGGCGGACGCCTGAGAAAGTTGGGCGGCCACCTAAGTTACCGCGAGTTTAACCGCGTGTCTCGGATAAGGACCTAGTTTTCCAAATCTGCCACGGTAGGTTGTGTTTTCGAATATTTCCGAGGTACAGTTTTTAACAATAGGTGTTCTATTTTATTTAATGCTTTAAGCTTGATAGAAAGGCATGCTCCATGCTTTGGTATGTAATACAATGACAGTGTGAAACTAGTCTCATACAATTTGTATGCTTGAACAAGCATATGTTATTCCTAGTACACAGGAAAACTCCCAAACAAAAATGTGGTTATAATAGCTACACAACTTTAACATGACAAGGTATCAAGAGGCATATACCGTGCCTGAGGCCAGGCTAATCGGTATATAGAATTGACGAATGAATAACTTTTGACAGTGATAAAAATCTAAATAATACTGTTACTCCCAACATCCCTCCCCATTCTCCATTTGACGCAAGAAAACTGAAAAACTACCTTCTGCATAGGGTTACTATATTTTCTTATTGAATTTTAGACTTTTGTATCAGATATAAATATTTTGTTTGTACTTGTTGATATATATTATATTTTCGTAAATTTGTCGTTTACTTTTACACCCAGAAGCCCAGGCTTTAAAACTAATTATGGTAGCTTGGCTACCAAATAGACCTATTCGGAAATACATGAAAACGAGGTGTTTGCTGATTAGAGTAGGACTTTTTGCAATGAAGACATTACTGGATTCCAAAATATCACCACTTGAAAACCATTTCTCCTCAAAAAAGTCAATCTAAAGATAACCGTATTAATCTAAATTGAAAATAAAATTAGGATGTCCAGTCATATGTGACATATTTGATTGCAAAGGTTAACAAAATCCACCCCTAACTTATTATTATTATGTACAACTATTTAACTACTAGGGCTATCTGGTACTGAAACGTTCCAGTATTTTAGTAAAGATATACTGAAAATTTCAACGTCTATTCATCTTTAAATCATTAGTTCTGGATCACCACTTTTAATTGTAGCTAATTCTGAGACTACACGGTTTTGAAGCTAAATTATTTCGTATTTTTATGTGATGACGTCATTAGAACAGCTGAGGCAAGCAAAATATTTCATCCTATTTTGTTCATGAAGAATATATGTCTAGAAAGTTTCATCCGTATAATAAAAAAAAACGTTTTAAAGTTATGGAGCATGCGGGGGAATCCCACCCCAGTGATACAGAAATAATTTTTCTTCTACAGGTCGATGCTCAATCTGTTCATCTGAAGCCTTCTCTCAAATTCCTAGTATTTGCCATCTACAAGCAAATGCATAAATAAGAAATTAAGAAATTCTAGTAGTGCCAGTGAAAATTTCCAAGCAACTTTAGAATCTTTCTTCTAGAATGTTCATATGCGAAAATATATTATGACGTAAACAGAATATACATTATGATGTATGTTAAACCCATTTTACCCGGAGGGGACTAATTTGCACCCCCTATGGTTTTTCAAAAAATAATTTTTCTTCCACAGGTCGATGCTCAATCTGTTCATCTAAAGCCTTCTCTTAAATTCCTGGTATTTTCCACCTACAAGCAAACGTATAAATAATGAGACATTTCATGAATTTTGGTGAGTAATACAAACCACGAGTATATGTCAAATACGGAAAACGACCAGGCCAAGTCTGTAGATTTATCGAGTAGACTTAAGACTTGCAAACTCGACAAATTCCGTTGTTTCTAGCAGCCTAGTAACTAGGCTCTTGGAACATATTCGATATTTTGTATATTTTGTTTTGCTAACTAAAATTTAAGGCTTTCTATCTGAAATTCGGAATTTTTGTTTGAATTTTACCTTGTCTCAAATATTTATGTGAGTGCTTGTAGCTAAAAATCTGAAATACCAAAAATATAATATGTTTTGTTTACAAAATGGAATAAACTTGAAATTTTGAACCTTGTTTCATAATCACAAGTAGCTAGCATTCAAACAGAAAAAATTTTGAAGAATATCCGATTCGCCCGATTTTTCCCGATTTGCCCTAAATTTTCGGGGTTTTGATCTCAATTTTATAGCCGATTTCTATAGATAGGCCACTAATCCTTGGAACTGTGTTACAGAGCTATGTTTTACCTCTCAGAATAAATCAACAGATGTTAAAACGCAATTGCCAGTCAATGTCTTTTCGAATTTTTCAAGGCAAAACACAGAATATGGAACAGAGATCAGAATAAGAAATCCATAGCAAGAAACCCAACGTGAAATATGACAAACTGAAATCCGAATATACAGGCCGTATCTTTGTGATCTTTTACACTGTAGAGCGATGCCAGAACGAGATTAATACTAAAAGCAACAGAATTATAAACCATTCCTTTATATATTTAACAATTAACATTTTACAAATCTTTTTGTTTCTTATAAAATGTAATACAACATATATCATCAATTATAACACCATCTACAACAGTATATTGTGCCATGTGTTCTGCAACTGCCTTGACTACGACAGGAGCAGACCTTGCAGCATCGCATAAAAATTTGGGGACGAGAGTCGAATTGCTTTATTCCATTTTCAATGGTTTCTTCCTCTTTACCATGTACTATAATTAACATAAAATCCGTTAAATAATACACTAATGATACTCCTAAAGACCATTGTGTATGACTTCATTGTTTTCTTAAACTACTTTGAAATCTTATCCAAGTTAGAAAAATACTAAAACATTGGACGAAGTCTTTGTAAACCATTCCAACAGGAAAAAATGGATAATAAAATGTTGTGTAAACATTCTAAAGCAATTTAAAACTTCATCCAATATTTGTTTACCAAACTTTCATCCAAATTCTTATTCAGACAGGTGTGCCCAACTTCATCACCTATTCACACAGGTGTGTCCACGCCAAGTTTAATGCACTATATAATTTGTAACCACAAATGATATGACAATGAAATGAAAAGTTTCCAAGTTTACCCGGTGCATATTTCTCAGCAGGTAAAAACTTGTTCAAAGTTCGCCGTAAAGGCGCCAAAACAACGTCGTCTTTACTGCTGACTTCAAACAAGTATTTTTTTCGCCGGGATATGTGCACCGGGTAAACTTGGAAACTTTTTCCAGAAATCCGGGCTAAAAGTCAAATTATCCTAGCTAAACCATTATTTTGACTATAATATATAAACTATTCCAGATGAGATAAACTCTGCTCTCCAAATTCAGTTAAATATGACATTTCATGCTTTTTAAAAAGTTGGAAATGAAAAGGAATCGTTCCATTAACTTACCAGCGCTTTCCAGCACCAACAATAATACCAGTGTTACGATTAAAGTAATCTTCATGATGTTCGATTATTCTTGAACGATACAATTTTTATTTCATTTCGCTTGTTTTGAGCTACTTTTATAGTTAAGATGACTCAGCTATATAAAAATCATCATTCGAAATACTATACTTTTTCGAAACTATGCTTTCATCTATATCAGCCAAACTAGGAAGTAATTACGAGTGTTTCAGAAATACAATTATTTGTCCCTTTCATATGTGCATAATACGACTCAGAATATGTCCTAATAAGTACTAAGTATTACCATATATGGTTTTCACGCGGTATTTGCAAAATAGTAATGTAGTTTCTAGGATGTAGTTTCGAGCAGTACGTGATCAAGATAAGGATATCTTTGTTTTCTATTATATTCGTCCAAAAAACAAGGATGTAATTACTAATCTGCCGGTAAATATGAATATTAAGTTATTGACAAAATACATGTGATAAATACGTCATAGCTGCGGAACAATGAGATTGCGTTTCACCTCACTAAAATGACGATTTCACGAAGAATCACGATTACAAAACTTTTAGTTAATTTCTTAACTTTTTAAAAGAATTATCTTTTTAACAGAATTATTTTCTTATTTTCTTACTTGTTCAAAATCTCATTATTGGAGTTGCTTAACTTTTAGAAAAATGTCAACACTGTTGCTTATGAATTGCTTATTGTTACGATCTATTTATACGTGATGCAATATTATATAATTCGTTCAAATAAGGTATCTTTACGTAAAGCGATTAACATATGTTTCTCAATATGAGATCTCATTATAAATCATATAACCTTTACATAAAAACATTTTTCTAATTTATTATCTAGACACAATTATTATTTATCCCTATTTGGGCCGGGCTTTGGTTGGGTTGAAACGACCGGAGGCGGACCCCTCCCTTGAGATCTCGGGATTGGCTTAACATATAGTCATGAAACTTGGTAGGGTAATAGAACATCATCTAATAAACATTTTGAAATAAATTATTTTTGCTGACATCATCATTTTTTACTGTCATCAAAATTCACACCTCACTCTGATTTCTTTTCGAGAAGTATGTAGTTTTTTGAAACCTATAACCTTTTTACATTCTGTTTCGAGATTCCAAAATATAATACATTGTTTTATAACACATCTTCTGGGTTTTTCATAAAAATATGTAATTCAGTCATTATAAGGCGCTAAATTTAGCAAGAATACGAAAATATCAAAATATCCGTCACGACGTCACTACAAGGTGACGTAAAAATCTTAATGTCAGCACAAAGATAATGATGCATTTTGTCATTGCTGAAAGTTCGAAGGATATATGGTAAATATTGGTTGAGTTAATGCCTTTATAAGGATTTTATAGGTAATTTGGAAGGTGGTTTCGATCACGTGCTATAGCTATGACAATTTTTAAATTTGCAAATTAGGAATATACTAAGTGTACTAAACTTCAGCGTTTACACAAAAACAATCACTAAACAATCACTAAATGCTAATATATTCCGTGAAAGTTCCAACAAGTGCCCTCAAATATAATGCCCTTCTCAAATAAATCGCGCAAAGTTTTTTAATCATTTAAAAAAACTTTAAATCGGATTTTGCAAATGAAATAATTTGAAGAAATGTTTAGGCTAATAAAGTTTTAACCATTTTCTATGAAACATTGTCAAACCGAAACGTTTTGTTGCGTTTGTAAAGTATATACTGTCGTATATTATTATATACAGAACAATAGGGACGAACTGTCTTATTAACACACAATATCAGTGAACACTAAACATCATTCTGACAATTCACACATTAAAAAACTCTCCCTCTTCTCCTACTGATCCGATGTCAGGTATATTTTGGAGTACCACCAGATTTCGTTTTCAGCTTTCACGAAACATAAAACTTACATGTTGGTAAAAAACAACAACATTATCGTACTGTGTACCTTAAGGGAAGTAATTTTCGCGATTTTTTTTTTCAGATTTTTTTTCTTAATTCGCGAGAAGAAATTTTCGCGAATTCGGTGTTTAGAAATTTTTCGCGGGAATTAATTTTCGCGAATGAGAAGATTCAACCTTTAGAAATGAAGGAAACATTGGCATTGCATGGACATCTGAATATCTTATGATTGTAGTCATACATTTTGCGCTAAT
>JAULBZ010008478.1:0-10684 GCA_032360805.1 Neoturris breviconis | reverse complement strand
TCCCCCCTGCATAACTTAAGATACGTTAATGCAATATGTATGAAACTTGGTCAGGTTATACATCATTCTTATCTGAACATTTTAGCATAAAAATAATTCGGCTGGACGTAATATTTTTTGCTGACGTCATCAAATGTAAGAGCATCTGTTACAAAAAGAAAACAAAAAGATTCGGTTACTAAGGAAAAATTATCGATTTAGTTACCAATTTTTTTTATTTTTAAATTACCCAAAATAAATTTTCGACAAAGTCACCAAATTTCAGTTCAATCGAACTAATACAAAAAAAGTTATTGCATAGAATGTCACTGAGCGGAATAGGGTTAATCTATGCTCAAGATGTCCTCGTTCGCAGTGATTATTTGCTCTAATTCAAGAAATGATGTGCCGTACAATGACGTACAATTAAGACTCCAAACCAGAATTCAAAGACAGCGTGAATACTCAGACCCGTATAGCTCAATATTCGGACTGGGTATTGCCGTAAGACACCATATTAACTCAGTGTTATTCTAATTAAGTATCGATTTTCTCTCGGTTTAAGTCAAGCACTGGAAGAGTTACTCAGTGGGCACACGACCTCGGAACGATGTCAAAACGATGTCGGACTTTAAAAGTGCGCTAAATCCAAGCTCGTCCCCAGCCCCTTTTGACTTTTTCTCGGACCGAAAAATAAAAAAAAAGTCAAAAGGTGCTGGGGACGAGCTTGCGCTAAATCGAATCTTCCGGATAAAAGTTGCTTTTGTTGTAACCATAAGTTTGAATGTTCTATCATGACATCAGCCGGCTTCACGACATCAGCCGTCTTCACGATATCAGCCGTCCTCATGACATCAGCCTTCTTCATCTCAGGCTTTTTCTATTGGTATACGTATCAAAATCAACGTCAACAAAATAAAAACCTGCTTGTAACGACATTCGCCATTTCGACTAAGCCCCAAAACCGTTCTCTTTCTAAACAAAAATTATTTTTAATGTTGAACTAACCAGTACCTAGTGGGCAAGCAAGACACTAAACAAAGTTTTTAGCGATGTTCTATCGTCTTTACTGCAGACTTACAACAAGTGTTTTCCCTGGGTAATAATAATAGCAATAATTAACAGTAATACATTTGTTATAATATTGCGCGAGTATTTGCCCATTCTTATCACAAAGAATCGCGAGGATTGAGACTTATCTTGAACTTGCCATGTGTACGAACATGGTACGAACTAGTAATATCTATGTGCAGTATTATACTATAATGTTTTGGATTGGGTAAAATGTTCGAGCATGAAAATTAAATGGAATAAGGCAGGTAAAAGTTCTGCAAACGATTAAACCGCAAATACCTCGGAGTTGGAAAGAACATAATGGATTCACTTTAACCCTATTTAGTCCGGCGTGTTAAGACTTTGTATACCCGGGGATGGGGGTGATTTCTACCACCTCTACGCAATTTCTGATGAGAATAGGTATGTTAGAAAGATGAAACTTGACACATGGTAGCTCCAATACAATAGAAACATTTCCGCTTATTTTTTTTGCTGACGTCATTATTCTTTGCATGACATCATCTGTAGTAGGACATGGTACTAAAAGGCAATTATGTTGGAAAAATAAAAACACAAGTGTTTTTAGCGACACATCCGTAGAGCTTTCGACCTTTACTTAGGTCATTATCAATACTACGTTATACAACGAAGTTCATAAACTTATATACAATTATTTTTTTAGAAAAACTTTACCGAATAAGGTAAGATGACTTCTACAATTCCACCAATCAAAACAATTTCAAACGAATCATGTGGAAAGGAAAAAATGTAATTATCTACCGACTAATCACCAGCATCCAGCCAATGACATAAACAACGGCGCAGAGGTTGTATGGTTCTGTTCAACGCTGTGGATCAATAAGCTTTATTTCAGTTCGAGTTCAAAACTGTTCCTTGCTGATGTTAAAATAGAAAAGTCTGGCACGATAGGAACAAAAATGTGATCACGGAAAGCAGTAGGCAATTACTTTTGATTTGGAAAATATTTTTTAATTCGGTTTTCAGATTCAGAATGTGTAATAAAATCTCTTCATACATTATGCTATGGCTTTTTTATTATTATTATTATTTATTATGGATCACCCAAAGCAAGGCCACAAGGCTACAGGATTGCAGAGGGTTACTAAAGGAGAAAACACGGAAGAAATTTATAAAGAATTAGAAATAAAGAACTAGAAATTTGGTATAAAAATTTACGGGTATAAAAGTATAAAATTTAGTTTGATTTATTAACCTAAACTATTTACAATTAAAAAAAATATCCGCTTCATTTCCAAACTCATTCCCAGAGCTTTTTTTCTCCGTGGTCATTTGGCATACTCGTACCCAGCGCTGGTAGTCTTTATTAATACGGAAAGTCGACATATAATTTCGCCGAAATTAATATCCGATTCACCAAAGAGAGGCAAATAGCCTGCACTCGCATTTACAGATTCTAACCGATTTTCTTCCCGGTTTATGAATTTAGTTACACAGAAGCGAAAACGAATGTGAAGTATAGATATCTAGATCACGATGACAATGCAACGTCTTCATTCTACAATTTATATACAACAACAGCAACGTCGTTTAGCTATCCGAGAAGTATCTAAAGTTTTTTTGTTTTAAATATATTAAATGTTAAAGAATGTTTTTCATGGAAATGTAGAGTTATTATATTTTATTTTGCATTTACAAGCTTGTTATACATACTTCGCCAAGCGTAATTTTTAGGGTTTTTTATTTGCTTAAAAAGTTAATACAGTATAGACGAGTATGATTCTGCTGGCGCAGCGGTTGGATAGTGTACCATATGATTTGAAAAAATGCCTGTATGGATTAAGTCATTTTAAAAACTTCTAAATTTTGTTTTCGTTAAACTCTACTGCTTTATATTATTTATATTATTCCTGGTTTTGAGTTCTGATTTCTGAACAATCATGCATATAGGTCTAGGGTCTCCAAGCTCGGGTCCATGCTTGGTTTTCCTGGTCAGGTATTTACTGTGTCGAGCAGTCGAGTAAAAACCAAAATAAATATGGCTGCCGAAGATGTCAAGGTAACGAAAAATGTGCAGTAAACAGTTCCTGCATGGATGAACATAGGTAGACCTAGCTGAGCTTTTATCTTCCTTATGGCAAATCAATACACGCATAGTTTTATTTGTAGCCTGTTTTTTTTGTCCGGGCCGCTAGCTAGCTAGCTATCTATAGACTAGAATTCCGAAAACAATCAAAAATTAAAAAAACTCAACACCAAAAAACCCCCACTCTCTCTGGCTGGTTTCACTCTGCTAATTTATTAAAATGCTAGCTAGAGCGGACACATGAACATAGCTTTATACTAACATGTTATAAGACCTGTTGTAGCTATCTTCGATAGAAATGTTTCAAATCCAACAAATTCATTTGTTTTTGCCAAACTGAAATCTGAAATAGCTAATAACCTGGAGCTGGTCGGAACATCACATGGGGATGCATGTGGTTTCCTTAGATCACTTTAAAGTTCAACGTGGAAACCTGCAGTATCTATCCATCCGACATCACCCTCGCAGGAGAGAGCTGATGTTTTGTGTTTAGCACACAAAATTTTGTTTTTCAAAAATCGTTTAATCAAGGGTTAGCTATGCCTTTATCAGCAAATTAATTGGGGTCCGGAACTAGAGTTAACGGTATTATTATGGAAAACAAAAATCGATCAAACTGTTTTTTATTTTTAAAGAAAGTTTGTGTCAGCTTTTTCTTTTTGCAAACCAACAAATGAAGGGTAGGTGTATTTGTTTCGGTCGACCAAATTAACCAAATCGACCGAATCGACCGAACAAAATAAATTGTGTGAAACAAATGCAAAACCGTCGACTGTTTTTGTTTTGGTAGTCATATTTTCATGTAGTAACTCGCAGATAATTTATAAGATAATTAAGAGATGTGAGTACTACGTGCAGTGCTACCAGATATGTTCACAATACGCATGTGTAAAGGCAATATGACGTGCTATATGCTTCAAAAATAAAAACATACATACGGCACGTCATACAATGGTCGACGGTCGATGAGATTGTTTACAATTGACCAAATCAACCTGCTTCAGAGCTGGTTGATTTGGTTGACAATGGTTGACGATTTAAATCGACCGAATTGTAGATATTCCAGTTGATTTGGTCGATTTCGTTGATTCAGTCGACCAAAACAAATACACCCGAAATAACTAAGAACGAAAAAAGATTTTTAAAAAGATTTGAAATTCGGGACAAAATTTTCATGCAATGTTTTTCTTCAAGCATTTTTAGAATGATGTATAAATTTTCCGCGGACTAGTTATTGTGTCATTTACAGTGCTATTAGCTGTGCCCTCAAAAATCCAGAGCGTTTTGACACATCTCCTGAGTAAAAATCAGGATCATTTTTAAATTTCCTGTGATGACTTGAACAAATTTTGTATTGCCCTAATCTGTCCGCATTGTTACTTTCTGTTGTCTTTTGCTTCGTTTTTATAAATATATATAAAGCGTAATAATAATACAGTACAAGTTATTTATATTCGTCACAAAGATACTTATTATTCCCGACGAAGATTGGTATTTATTTGACAAGAAAAATCAGAGAATTTGGATTCATATTTAAAATAGCGTTAACCATGCAAATGAGAGGTTAATTTTACTTTTTAACCACACCCAGATATTATTTTTAGGTCAAAGCAATGATATGGGTAATAAAATATATATTTGATTTACGCTTGTGCCTGACCAAATAATGGCGACGTAGCTAACTCATGGTATATACTTCTAGGTCATGTCGAACTTGACGATTTTCTCAAACAATACTTGTGGAGGTCATTATTCAAATCCACTGTTATGAAGAACAAATTTCAACATTTAGATTTGATCCAAGAATTTTAAAAAGGAAAAGCCGAATATGTGTAGACAAACTGACTCTACTACCTATTCTCGACACGTTAAAGATATTTAATACTTTTAATTAAAGAAATCATGTCAAATTTTAAAAATCACGTCTTGAAAATATAAAAATAGTAGCTTTTTAGGGATTGCTTGTTTTGATACAGCTTCAGTGACTTCCATACTGTACAGTATTCTGATTGAAGATGTTTCTTCAGATAGGGATATCAACTGCCCAACTGCAGTGTTTCAAAAAGATTGACAGTTCATTGGACGTCCCCTCTAGCATTTCTAAGTTGCTTCATTTAAAAGGACGTGCATCCCCTGAGTAGAGGACTGTCGCTCCCTATGCACGTCGCTCTAATGAACACTGCAATGGTTTCCTATGTTGAATACAAAGTGAGCTAAGGGAACCACTGCAGTGTCCACATCAGGCTGATGTCTATATCAGGGCGACAGCTCTCTATCATTTAGAAGTTCCAGGTAAACTTTTTTAATTCGCTCAACTTTGAAAATAAGAAGGGTCCTGTTATCGTTGGTTACTTTTGCAAGTTACTGGTCACTGACGGTCACTGTATTTTTTACATATATACAGTATGTATTATACAGTATATTATTATAACCCTGGTAATAATGTACGCATAAATACTTGTATATATATATTTGTTTTTTAAAACGTAACTTTTCTGTTCTTAATTTTTCATGAAGTGCAAATATGTATGCATTTTCATGACGTTTTTTTTTTCTTCGTGAATTGTTGCATTTTCACAAATTTTATTTCCATGAATTGAACCCTAATAAAGATCCTTTTACAATTAAGTTTGCAAAACTCTCAAAAATGTATCCAACCAAGGTAGATAAATCCATTCTGGAAAACTTTGTGCTTACCATTGGGTGGATACTTTAAAAGCAATGTGACCCAATTATTCAAGGAAGGCATTTAAAAGAGGGAGGCATTTTTTGAATATTAATGAAAAAGGTAAAAAATAAATATTTCCGTATAACCACAGTGTTGTTGATTATTTCTAGACTATATTACTGTATTCTATTATTATTATATATACGTCATAGGCTACCAAAAAGATGTACATGACAATGCAAGTAAAGATCCCAAATACAATGTTCCAGGAGGGAGGGGCATTTTTTATTCAAGGAAGTGGGCATTTAATCGAAGTATAAAGTATGGAAAAAGTTTCCCTTTTAATCTTCCAGTTTCTCAGATTATTCTCTAGCTTGTGTCATAGAGAAACATAAATTTTTCTCTTTCTAATAGAATTATCTCTAAGATGGACTTTCTTGATAAATCTATATTTTGTACAAGATAAGCCCGTAGTCTACCTCTAAATCCAGAGGGCAACTACTGCGTGTTGTTAATAATTTATCATCTACAACATGTGCAATGTCTTAAATCCAGAGGGCAACTACTGCGTGTTGTTAATAATTTATCATCTACAACATGTGCAATGTCTTAAATATTTTGTGAAAAATAATAAACAAATATTGTGGGATATTATGGGCTACAGTAATTACCATGGGACAAAGGTTATCTAAAATGGGAACAAAGATAGACTTTAGTCCATAGATAGGGACCCTATTGCACCCTATAGTTATGTAATAATTATTATTCAAATTGGACTTTGGATGATGTCAGTAGTCAGAGTAGTGAGTAGGGGAACTCGGTGATTCTTATTAGATGCATTATTTTGCTGACGTATTAATAACTCTTCATCCTCAACAAAATAATGTAAAGTTCATGTTCCTCCATCAAAAGAAGGTTTATCACTTCCACTGTGAAGAAAGCCACCTTGTTTATTCTTTCCTCCATTCTACGTATAGCAGTTTTTGGCTAAATCAATAGGACCGGATTTATATTCTACAACGGTAGTTTAAAAAATGGTTGCCATCATCATCGTAGAATAGAATCTGCTAAAGTTCCCTAATCTAACAAGGCAAACAATTATTGATTTGCTTCTTAGAGAGTTCCCATGCTGATCAAAGTTAACCTTCCATGTATATATTTGACTCTCATTTCAGCCGGGCATG
Organism: Neoturris breviconis; assembly: GCA_032360805.1. Lineage (NCBI taxonomy): Eukaryota > Metazoa > Cnidaria > Hydrozoa > Anthoathecata > Pandeidae > Neoturris > Neoturris breviconis. The sequence goes on along the minus strand of JAULBZ010008478.1, from coordinate 3,732 downwards.
CCATTGTAGAACTTTCCTAGTATTTACATAGCATATATGTACATACTCTATTTATACTTTATTTTTTCACAGATGAAATTATTGATTATATGGTTGTAAGGTATTGTCATGACAACCATGTTTTGCACAATTTCTAATGTCATAGAAGCAAAGCAGTAACCATCTTTAAGTTTTGCAACAATTTAGGTAAGGTTTGTGGTCCCTGAATGTAGCCTTGAGGCTCGGAAATTAAATAAGCGCCCGGGCGTTTAATCGATGCATTACGGTACATATAATTTGAGGGTTTTTTTCTTTTATTACTGTAATTGTTATTTCCAATTTTATAAATAGATGTAAATTAAATGTAAAGATTGTGCAGTAATTGATCATGATCTGATAAATCTTCAATCATTATGGCAAGTAACTCAGAAAGGTAAGGGACATTTGTGATCACTACTTATTTTAAAGCTTCAACAGCAGCTGATTCTAACAAAGGTCAACAGATTACAGGTCAGCAAACTTCTCAAAGATAATTATCCTCACTTCAAAACAAAAATGTCCAACCAATACAAGTGTACACTTAGTCCAATTTCTATTGTTTCTATAAAACTTTTTTCTGCTACAGGTGCTCTTACATTTGCTGACGTCAGCAAAACAATTATGACGTCAGCCGAAACATTTTTGCGCTAAAATATTTAGATTAGAATGAAGTAGAACATGATCAAGTTTCATACATATTGCATTAACAAAGCAAATTCTCAAATGCGACTTGAGAATAAATAGATTTATATGACAGGTGCAGAAATAAGAGTAAAATAATCACTAGCATGGCTTTAGGCTTTATAGGCGGAGACTATGCCCAAAAATCACGCCTTAACAGTATTTGCTCTATGTTGATCGCTACTTTACGATGTTGTTTTTTTTATTTAAGCTTGATCAAGACGCATAAATCAAAAGTATCTAATTCTCCTGTTCGATTTTTGCCAAGTTTACCAGAGGTATATAATGTTGTCATGTTACTGTATATTTCTAATTAGAAAGCAAATGATGTATACCTACTCATTCATTTACCTGACCATCTCTAAATTTATAGAAGAGTACATGTGTGGGTCATACCAAAGAAACCAGTCCATCACTAGGTTGTTGACTAATTTTGTGTAATTTTATTTTCATTGAATTTTTTTGAATATGATTTACAAGTTTGATGTATAATATATCTAAACTTTAGTGATCTTGTACAGTATCTTCTGCATGTAGGAGGATATTGAAAACTATTATCAATTTAAGGAAACTCACTTCAGTTACTTCATAGAACAGTTATCTCAGGCATGGTTTAGCAACTGGTTGTGTTCTGTGTAACGAAGTCAGGTCTTATTTTCATTATAGACCAGAAGAAAACCAGAATGGAAACAGACGTTATTTGAAGGAACAACTAGAGCAAGCATCAATAAAGAACTCTCAGAATTACCCGGTACATAGCCTATGTAAATCTCTTTTTCCAAGTGATTAATTTGGGGTGGAGTGGAGTTAGAGTTGGTAGAAAAGGATCCACAGAGGAAAGAGAATTGGTTTGTTCCCTTACAGTAAAACAGAGGTTTCTTCTTTCGATCCATTGCAAGTTCGTTGACCTAGCACATTTATGTACAGATTCATTTTTGTTGAATTTGGTCAATTTTAGTTAAATTTCAACCCTACCAAATGAGTTGGTTTTGGAACGAAATTTTGAGATGATCTCTAAGTAAACAAAGGAAAAAGTTAAAGTTTTATGAATTTGCAATTAACACCAAAATAACTAAAAAATTATTGTGAATAAGTCGTAAAAATGATATTGTGAAATAGAAGTGATCGCCACAATTTACGAAGGACTTATAGCTAGTCTATTTTGATTATTGAATAATAAATTTACTTCAGGTATTGCTGACAACAACAATTCAAGGAATACATTTGCCAGTTCATCTGGTAATAATACACATAGTAAAAGACATATCCGAGGAATAAATGGCCAAAATTCAATATCATATCCAAAGAAAGATCGAGAAGCATTTCGACAAGCACTTGTTGGTATCATTATGTAAGCTTCATACAAGTCCCAAAATAACTGTTGGTTATTGCCTGTGGAGGATTGTTTTTTGAGTGCAGCACTGTTTGCGGGTGATGTCAGACAGTTATTTGGAGGCTTCAACTTCATATATTTGCTTTTGAAAATTTTATGTGCTTTGAATGTGCAGATACACTCAAGATTTGCAAGATTGTAATTTTTTATTTGAGTATTTTTCCCTATTTTGGTATGTCCTATAAAGCATGTAAAGGGGGACCTATCAAGGAGATAAAAGGAAAGGATAATTTAACTCCCCTTCAGTGATCACGTCAATATAGGTCAACTTTACTTTAATTTGTTTCACAAAATGTTTATGGGTACAGTGTCTAACTTGGTGGAAATGATATTACAGAGTGCATTTTGTGCATATTATTTGTATTAAATGATCTCTAATTTGGACTTAGTAGGGCAAAAGTACTTTGTACTGCCGTAATGCCTCAATTTAGCTCCACAAACTTCGTTGAGCATGCGAATAATTGTGAATCTGTTTTAATACACTGTCCCCTCTGAAAATCTATATTTTATCATATTTATTAGGCACCATCTCTAAAATTCGTTTCTAAGGAAAGATTGCTAAATCAGCGATCTTGCAATTGATTGGTTACTTTGTACCGAAGAAACCAATCAATTGCAAGCTTGTTGACTTAACACTCTTCTTTGTAGATTTATTTTTCTCAAATTATTGAATTTCGCTTCGCTAAAATATCTACTTTTTGGAACGAATTTTGGAGATAGTTCCTTTACAAACTGTGTACGATCACTTGATAACATAATGAAGCGGAAAATAGCCACCTATGCTGAACCAATTGAATAAGAGTCTCCTCGAATAAACATCCATCTTGGAGTGCCGACAATTAAATAAGCGCCCAGGCACCTAACCAATGCATTTTAGTGAAAACTATCCAGTAGCCTTTTAAAAAATGTTTTGCAACTGAGCTAATAAGCTATATATTGGCTATATTGTAGTCAAGAAGCAGTTATGTCTTTTAATATTATAACCATATATGACTGCTAATTTATTTTCTCTATCCCAGGCAAAATGAAGATGCTACTAATGCTCCCAAAATGCCATCAGTAACTGATAAAGATTATGTTCCTGGAAGGACTGGCTCACCATCTGTTGCTGAGAAAGATATCTTAGTATGTGTTATTGTATTTTTCTTATAGCAGGTTAACTATACTACATACTACAGTGCTCAGCACAAGAGCAAAATAATCACTGCAGAGGAGCTACTGCACCTGAAGTTATGCTCAAAATTTCCCCCTCCACAGTGTTGATAATGACAACCTTCCTTCAGTTTGGAAGGACAATTTGTTAGGTTTGTGGCCAAGTTCCCAGAACCAGATTGATGATGGGAGGGGGGTGAATAGATGTATGCCGGTTAATGTTTGTAACAGGTTATTGAGATACGTTCAAACTAAGAAAAAATACAAATAGCTGTCATATCTGACTAACAAGTATCAAAAATAAATAAGTAGCTGAATAGCTGTGTCCAAGAAGGCATTGAGGGTAAGCGCACTTAAACAAACAAGCAATGAGGGTGAGTGCGCTCCAGCAAAGAAACTGACACTGAGGGTGAGTGCACTCCTGCAAACAAGCAATGAGGGTGAGTGCACACCAGCAAACAAACTGACACTGAGGGTGAGTGCACTCC
>JAULBZ010008477.1:0-10685 GCA_032360805.1 Neoturris breviconis | reverse complement strand
GTTTCTGATATTGGTAATGACATTGTACTCGACCAACAAAATTCAAAAATTTAATTTATTTATTCTTTCGAACTTCATCAGCAGCATCTAGCTGCAATGTCTTTTTAAGAACGAGCGTTGAGTTATTGTAATGAGTGTGACGGGTTTTTTTAATGTCGATGTAAATTGTTTTATCCAGTGAACGGTTGCGTCTGGAAAATAAATGTTACTATATATATAAAAAAAATTAACTATAATACAACGTTGTTAGAACGTTGTATATGTAACGCTGGAACAACCAAGCTACAACATGGGGTAACTAAATATATGCAACGTTGTTGTAACGTTGGATAGATAGCGTTGATACAACCAACTATAATACAATGTTGCTACAACTTCGAACATGTTATAGCGTATGATAGCCAACGAACTAATGCAACGCCATTAACGTCGAATAGCTGGTAGTTGGTACAACGAATTATAATGCAACGTAATAATGTCGGATATGTAATATTGGTATAAATATCGCTTAATTTTTCGCTGTCTTTTTAAAATGTATAATATTCAATATTGACATATCTACTAATATTTGACGTTGCCTTGGCACGATAAAAACGTGTAGGTTTGAACGTCTTATCAACGTAAATAAATGCGACGTATTATCGTCTGGTTTAATATATAGACGTCAATTTTCTTTTGAGTGAGAGTGAGATTTGTTAAAATGCAAACTGTGGATCAGGGAAATGTACGTGCCCTCCCCACTTTTTTGCTAAGAATAAACATAAAAACCGGTATGAGTTCCTTGCAAAGGAAAAAATTGCTGCATGATTTATGAAGCTCAGGGTACTTCTTAAATACAGAAAATATGAACAAGCTGTTCTAAATTCCACAGAATGGCCTAAGAAATCGTTTTGAGGCCATTTTAGAGGGCCTAAACCGAAAAACCTTCTTTGGCGCCCAGTCATTAAAATTTCGTATCGTCGGCCCTGAATAAACGAAAATACTTCCTCGTAGCTTGTTCAGACTGCACGAATCTCTGTGATGACTGGTTGTTAGCAAAATGTTGTTTTTTGACGTTTACGTTATCATAATGACAAGATTCTTGTGGCATGATCTTATCTGTGTCTTAGGCAGACTCTTAATTGACAGAATATATTTGCTTGGCATGAGTCCTTTTGACTTTCTCCTCTTCACTTTAACAAAGAAATATAAACAAGAGAAATCTCCGTCTTAAACATCTGCAGTCCTCCATTAAAGACATAGTTTGAAGGTTGGAAATAAGAGAAATGTCAGCAATTGGTACATTGAACTTTCTGAATTTACTCTCCTCTTCAGAGGTTTAAAATGAAAAATCAGACCAAAACAGCAATGCTCGGGGAAGGACAACCCCGTTCCCAGGACTTCTTGCCTTTCCAGAAAAATTAAAAAAAATTATATCCACGAAGCCTCTGGGAAAGAGAGTGATTAAAATTGGTACCATACGACCCTTCACACAAATTATGAGACATTTTACGAACTTCATCAGACAATACACACCATCAGGAATAAAACCACGAGGAGGCGCTAGAGATTTATCAATCAGTGATTTATCGAGTAGACTCGACGATGTTTGTCTATCAAAATAGATGGTAGAAAAAAAAAATAAAGTGACGTTACAAGAAGTCCACTTCTTTTATATATTATAAAGATTTTATTGTGTAGCTAAAACCAAGAATATTAAATTTATATTACTTTGCGCATGCGTATAGTACTTCGCAAATACTTATCTGCAAAGAAATTAAACAATTCCTTCCTCCAAATGAAATTTTCAATAAACCAAAAACGAACATCCGTGCTTTAGATGAAAATCCCCTTTAAACTGAATCTGTCATTTTTGACTGCTAGGAGGGACCTCCGGTAACACAAAAAAACCTCAGAAATTACCCAAAAATACAAAATCTTTCTAAAGCTAATTATTCACAACCAGGGTTTCCAACAAAGCATGATCGCGACCCAGACAGCCAATAAGAATAGCCTCATTCTATCTGTCCCAATCACCCACTCCCCTTCACATCACGTGAAATCTTCTCACCTAATGCGCTCTCACGAGGCACATTCTTCCCTTTCGCACGTCGATGAACACGCTCTCAAATTTAGTACTATTTTATTTCACTATTTCATATACATCTCCACACGGCTTGCAACATTATCTCACAAGGTAACAAACTTTATTTGCGCCCTACTCCACACACCACGCAGAATGACCGCTTGTTTACCCTAGAATAAACACAATCTGTCCAACGCGTCAAATAAAAGTGCTTATGCAAAAAACAGTGTGGTATCGAATTTAGAGTCCGAAGAAGCTTCGATACCACTGGTCATTACACCCATCCACTCTTAACCCTATTCAGGCCGGGCTTTTTTGGGCTCTGAATAGCCAAGGAGGGTGCCCTCCCTTCATAACTTTTGATGGAGCTATGTTGTGTTGTTGAAATTTTCCAGAAAGTTAGGAGAACCCTTAATTAACATTTTAGCAAATAACGGTGGTGGTGCAGAAAAAATTTGAAAAAAGTGAATTTTTTGTTTTTGCAAACTATATATCAAAATGATTTTCAAGCAAAAATAAGAAGAATTTTTTTTTTTGAATTCTTTTTTTACCACCTGTCAAAAATATGGTTGCTAGAGGAAAATTATCCCTAGTTACCAAAAATGTTTTTGTAGGAAAATTTCCAAAATTTGTAGTCGTATAAGCCATTCATTCAAAAGTTATGCAAAAAAGTTTAGCAGTTTGTTGAAACAATTTTGAAACATATCATATGCATTAGGCGTAGGGGAGACTAATCCCAGCGTGAAGCAGTTTGAATAGAAAAGCCCTAACTATGTTATAAAATATATGAGAGGGATCTAGACCCTGTATATCCCAGAATGCATTAGATATTTCACAAGTGTATTTTGTTATTGCATTTTATTTGCTTCGTGTTTGGCGTAGGAACGAATGATCCAAACGTGAAGCAGTCTGGATAGACGCCTGGAACTTAAGCTAGGATTGGGTTTCAGACTTCTATTCAACCTGCTTCGCGTTTAGATCAGTCTCTTCTGCGCCAAACTCAAAAAACAAATGACAGTTTAATGAATTCTGGGACAAATATAGCCTAGATCCCTCTTATATATTTTATAACATAGCTCGGATTGGGTTTCAGACATCTATTCAACTAGCTTCACGTTTGGATCAGTGTCCGTTGCGCCAAATGTGAAGCAAATATAATGCAAAAAAAAATGACAGTTTAAGAGATCTAACGCGTTCTGGGACAAATATAGCCTAGATCACTCTTATATATTTCATATCATAGCTAGGATTAGGTTCCAGACTTCTATTCGACTTGCTTCACGTTTGGATCAGTCTCCCCTGAGCCAAACGTGAAGCAAATATAATGCAAAAAGCAAATAAAAGTTTTTTCTATGCAAAGACACAAAATTTATAAAAAACATAATACACAAAATACAAAACCACTTGATGTCTCACGGTACAAAAACCTACCTGTGGGGGGCACTGCACATAAATGAACGTAATAACCAACCTCGTTCCCAGGGCTTCTACTCTCTACGCGCGTAATAACGATAATAATAATAAGATTAAAATAAAATCAAAGAAAGTTAAACTGATTGTGACAAGACATCTCAGTGGGGAGAAATATTCATGATAGTGGAAGCTCTCAGATGATTTGAGAAAAATAATTGTACCCTTCAGTATAGAAGCGTTTTGCTCTACACTGTAGACGTTATTGCCATAAAGAAGTACATTAACTAGGATAGATCTGATATAAACACAACTATATCAATAAATATTGTCAAAGAGTGACTTTCGTTAATGTAAAAAAGGACATCGCAAGAGATAGTGACTGGCAGATTCATAGATATACAAATACTTTTCTATTACTTGGCTATATCGGCAAAGTGGATTTAGTGTCAAGAAAATTTAAAAAAATCTGAAAGATGACTAAAGTTAACACCTAAACGGGTTAGTAGCTTTAGGCCTAGAGGATCATGAACATCATATACGGAACGAAGACCATTTTTGAACACCAAAATTGACTTTCACAAAATGAGTCCTAGTTTGTTCCGCTCACTACCTCCATGGAAGATGTATGAACTTCAAGTGGAATCGAAGGTTTCCCTTCGTTAGCAAAGCTATTGTAGGTGAGTCAAAAATCACAAAAGACAATCTTTTGGGATGTCAATCTTTTATGAACTCTGTACTCATAATCAGATTTGGCGTCTGTATTATTCATACGAAGTGTTTGAGAAATGAGAGATGGGATATCGGAAATAGCAAAGTATTAGAACAAAAAAATGGACAATTACTTACGACTAAAGAAGATATTAAAAATCGGTAGCAATATGCTTCCGTCATATTCGAGCGATTCATAGAGGCATAATTTTGCCTGCGAATCAGTATTTCTTAATTATTATTATTATTATTATTATTATTATTATTATCAGCCTGTAGTCAAAAAAGATATATACGAGGGGCTTATACATGTTAGTAATCAAATTATTGATAGGTGGTGAAAATTATTCTCCAAAAAAAAATTGTTTCGTTTTATTTTTGCTTGAAGAACGTTCTGACAAATTTTGGTGACCAAAAATATTTTCACCTAAAAAACTTTTTTTTTCACCACCTGCTTTGACTTGATGACGTCATCATAATAAATGACGTCATCAAAAAAATAATTATGCCAAAAATGTTTATTATGTCCTGACCTAACATTCTGAAAAAGTTTCAACACTACTATATGGTTCCATCAAAAGTTATAGAGTTAAAACAACCCCCTCCTCCCCAATATTGAGGAGTCCCCAAAAGGCCCAGTATTAGTAGGATTAAGAGAATACAGTTAGCAACTATTATAACGAACAAAAGAAAACACCAAAAAAGCAGTTGGGTCATCGGAGGAGGCATATAACTACCTAAAGTATATTACGTACAGGGTTACATTCAGAGTGTTACGGTATTTTGAGTATTTTCTCAGTACTTTTCTCACAGACTGCACTCTTGACGATATTTATGATCAAAGTTGATCCCAAGTCGTGTGCCTGCTAAGGTAGAGTGTGTTGATTTCCAAATTAGGCCGAAAATTCGGTGCAAAATCCAAAAGAAGACATTCCATTGGTAGAAATTTCTACTAATGAAATGGCTTCTTTTGGCTTTTGTGCAGAATTTTCCACCTAATGGATATCAACCAACTTTTTAGCCTAGAAAGGCTGTTGTTTTAATTTTGGCGCAAAACGGTCTAGTCTGCCAACTTTTGAGTAGACTATTAGAATGTATCTATTAGATCTATGACATTTATATTTAAAAGAGTACAACAGAATATCCCGCAGGCACACGACGTCGGATCAACATTGAAACGACGTTGCGACGTCGCTTCGACGTTGATCTGACATCGTGTGCCCACTGGGTGAACTCCTTACAATTTAGCCAACAATTTTAATTGTTTACATTTTAAATTTTTAAAATATAAAAATTGACCCTTTAATGATGACGTAAAATATTGAAAGGATGGGATCACGTAGGAAGTTTATATAAGACGGAATATGTGGGGCTTGTCTTACATTATAGAGAAATACAGATGGAATAATTTTAAAATTATTTTTAATCAAACTTTATTTTCTCAAATAAAAAGGGATGGAAGTCTTTTAATTATAAACCCTCATTTTCTATTCAAACAAAAAATGTTATTAGGCAAACAAATTTTTTTTTTCGTATATATATTTTAATAATTCATACATATTTTCTATCTTTCTTTAACTTTTTTTCTCTCTAATATACTTCGTGTTTAAATTATTTAAATAAATTACAACCATCAATTTCCATTAGTCCGCATATGGTCTAAAAAGTTTAAAATGGCCACGGGCAAACATTCTAAAGAAATTATAGTCAAAATTTATGTATTTTTTTCCCTCTATTTTAAGTTTAACCTAGAGGGCAAAGTCTGATGTAAAGACGCTATCACAACATCTTTTTTTACTGCTGACTTTGAACAAGTTTTTTGCCACTGGGAAGTTTCTAAGGGACCACCACAAAATTCTTTCAGTGTGTTCAAAGAGACTAAATTTAACGAATATGAAACTGTACACCATTTCAATGAGCTTGCACTGGATTGGTTCTTCCGTACGAGTGTTTTTAAAGCTATTTTGTTTGCTCTCTGAATAGAAAGCTTCAAAGGAACCCTGTTGATGTGATCACTGTTTTGACTGAAAATTCTCGCAAAGTTGTGTCAGCATGGTGTGCCCACATAGTACGAGCGATCCCAACCGGCAAAAACCTGTTCAAAGTCAGCAAAATAACATTAGAACAACGTTGCTATAACGTTATCTTGCTGACTTTGAACAGGATTTTGCCGGCTGGTATGCATCATTAAATAGGAACAGTCGTACTAATGAAATTGACGAAGATAACATCACTAAGTGAAATGATCAGCTACAGTCAATCTCACAGAAAGCGATAATTAGTCACTACTTAAAACATATATTGAAATAACTCTCACGTGGGTGGGTATTATTAAAATTATTTTTCTAAATACTATTTATATTACCTTCGAAATGACGTTGATACAACGACGATACGTCGTCATCATTTGACTATAAACTTATCTTATCTTATCTTAATTTTGATGGCGTTTATCATTTAGACACGACTAATTCAATAATTACGAAAGCTTGCTTTCCACACAACACAATTTGAAGTTATTAACCGGGCAAACGACAAAACCTGAAAATTGCATCTCTCATCAGAAAATTGAAAGGCACAAAGGCTCTATATAGGCACTTATTCCGTGGTCTAACTACAGGAAATAACATTGATTCCCAACGTTATGCCCAGTGAGAATCATTTGAAATCAACACCTAATTGGCGGATGGATCTCTTATAGTTCTAGTGTTTAACAACGTCACAACAAATCGATTAAAATGTTTCAAAGAGTGTAACTACACAATAATAATGTTTCCAACGAGAATCATGTTTGCTAACCCTTATCTTATTCTAAGATGATACATGATACGTGACGACGTCATGATATCACTCATAATATTATTGTTGACACTAAAAAGAGTTTGAATATATAACAATGTTGTACTCAGTAGGCAAAAACTTGTTCAAAGTCTGCAATAAAGACGCTAGAACAGCGTCGAAGACGTTGTTCTTGCGTCTTTACTGCGGACTTTGAACAAGTTTTTGTCCACTGGGTAGAATTTATTTTACGAGAAACACGTTTTAGGAGAGAAATTTAAAATTCTGTTTTTAAAGTTGAAATCCAAAAACGTTGATAATCGCATCATCACTATAACCACCAATCCATGTTCTTTATAAACTCATAGATCGACAATTCTTAAACTTTTAAAATAAAAAATACGTTAAATTCAAACTAAGAAAAGGTAAACAACGAGAGATAAAGTTCCAGTATAAGTTGGACTATGGCATAATCACTATAGACTACGGTAACTAAACATAATACAAAATATCACTAACCTAGTGGGCAAAAACTTGTTCAAAGTCCGAAGTAAAGATGTTAGAACAACGTTTTCAACGTTGATCCCTATAAAATAGCCCTTGGAAGAATGTTCTGAATGTCTCAGGAGTTGACTAATGTCAAACTTGAATATGACTGTCGGACATTACTTGTGAACCTCACTCAAAAAGCACTTCTCCACCATTCATCTCCGGCATATACATCTAGCTACAAGAAGTATTTATAAAGTTTCAAACCACCGTCACCATAATATATGTACGGTCGGATAAAGTAAAATAGCGCAAGTTTATAAAAAAATATATATAATAATAATGACACAAAAAGTTTGTGTAAAAACTTCCTACTTACCGTCACTATAAGGTCGATGAAGGCTTGACACAAGGACTAAATTGATAAAAGCTAATGTCAAAAAGACATAGCCATTCATTTCTTCACTCTCTTATATATTTCCAATGTCAATCCAACTTTAAAAATTATAAAAAACGTATATCTTCTACTCTTAGTATGTTATGTATATAAAACTATTCGTCTGTGTATTGACAATAATGTGCTTTGGGACGATGACTATTATTATAATTAAATGAAGCTATGTTCCGCTCAATTAGTTTTGTGATGTAGCATTATATTTCAATATAGTATTTGTAAAGTCTACTATGCTTTTTTTAAAATAGACTATGCTTTAAAACTTTTTCGGTAAACTTGGATAAAGTTAATTAAAAATTCCATAGATTCCTATGATTTTCTATAATCATATGTTGAAAATGAAAATCAAGAAAATTAGAAATGTATATACATATGGTTCGCATATGGTTTGTAACTAAAAGCTAAAACGACGATAAAAAACGTAAACAACTTCTTTCAACGTCTTAAACACATAATGGGGTCTATTTAATCCGAAGAAGCAAGAAGGACTGATAACGAGATTGGTTTAAAACTTCCTTGTTTGAACTACTAGAGAGTGGGAAGACGAATTAGTGGAAAATTTCGGAATCTTACGTTAGACAGAAAACCTCAAAATCTGATTAGCAAGTCAAAGAGCAGGAAAATTCGAATTGTTTTAACAGCCTGAGTACTAGGTTGCTAAAAACAACACCATTCTTAAGTCTACTCGATGAATCACTGAGATAAATCAACAGGAACCTCTCGTGGTCAATTACTGTACTTATGTTTTACTTGTGGGGAATATTGCTCGTTGAAATTCGCAATTTGTCTATTATTTTATTTGAGAGATTGTAGTCTAGGCTTACACGCAAAAAGCTCTGGGAACGAGTTTGAGGAATATTCAGAACTCAGTGTGGTTACACTGATAACGCATAGCGATCAAAAAGTAATAATGTTGTTCATGCTTCATTTGTAATTTGTCTCTTATTTTATTTGAAAGATTGTAGTCTAGGCTTAAGCGCAATAAGTCCTGGGAACGAGTTTGAGGAATTAGTAGTAATACTACTGACGTAAAGCCGGTTACTTAAGGCTAATAACTGAGTAGATGTGCATATATACTTTGTTTTTAGTAGTTACAAGATGTATTTTTGATGTGAGATGTACATTCGACGCCAAAACGCCAAAATATCAGTAATTATACAGTTTAGTACCATCTCGATATAGCGACACCACATAATGAATTTCACGTTATAACGAACCCAATGCTCTTTCCAATGGTTTTTCGTCAACAAACTTCTTGAAAACCTCTCTGTATAACAAACCTTCGATATAACGAACTCTCGAGTTTTACGAACAAAAGTTTATGTCCCTTGAAGAAAGATACCTCTCTATAAGCAGCCCCCTACCCCAATAACGAATCCAAAAATAAGTATTTTGATTTTATTCCATTCACAATGAGGAATCTAAGGGTTGAGAATTGATGTCTTTCTTATATCCGTAGAAAAATTCTCACTTAATTTAAATCCTTACAATGTAAAGAAATTTCATTATTTATCTAATTATCTGGGTTTTCTTTAACCCATCGGACTTCTAGGTGTGAAATAATAATGATAATAAAAAGTCATTATAACGAACTCTCGATATAACGAACATTTTTTCGTTTCCCTTTAGTTTCATTACATCGAGTTTGAACTGTACTAAGTTCATTACCAGCTTCCTCCCCGTTAAGGTATTTTAAAAAGGGCGCTTGAAAGGAGTTCTGAAGACATCTTTAAAGAAGGCGTCGATTAGCTTTATGTCGGATTTCAGTTAACCCTATTAGCTAGTGCCCCCTTCTCATAATATTTCTTGTAACTTTGAATGAATGGCTTTATATGACTAGAACTTTTAGGATTTGTCCTGTATTTTATCTAGAGTTAATTTCAAAAATTGTTTTTGGTAACTATGGATAATTTGCCCTTAGCAACTATTTGGTAGGAGGTAAAATTCTCAAAAAAATATTATTTCTTTTGTTTTATGGGAGGTCTAAAAAACCTAAACCTAATACAGGGGTTGAAATGTACAGTGGTGACTAACATTTATTTCAATCCCTGTATTAGGTTAAACATACACGAGTTGACGTTCCAAAAGACGTACCTTCCCAATGAACAACAATGACGTTCTTCTAACAGGTTGATTTCCATTAGGCGAGAAATTCGCTGCAAAAACTGAAAGAAGATATTCCTTTGGTAAAAATTGACGTTACACGATTGTGTCAATTTCTACCAATAGAATGACTTCTTTTGACTTTCACAGCGATTTATTTGCCTAGTAGATATCCACCTTTTAACTCACCAAATCAAGCAGATGTTTCCTTGTGTTTTTGCAAGATAAACAAAAGAATTGAAACTCTATTCTCCTTCTCTATCAAAAATTAAACAAGAAGCCAAATCGGCTTGAAAAATCTCACCTTTCTGGATGAATATAACATTGAGAGATTACTGCATGTGCTGTAACTGGGTGAAATTGTATATAAAATAAAACAAAATTTTAAATTAATGTCAACCCTTCAATTGAAAAATTTAATTATTAAATCCCAGTACGGTATGAGCAGTGCTGGACACATTCCAATTTGTTTCTAGAATACAACCACCAATATACAGCCACCATTATTTTCAGACAAAATTTACAAATCTGCTTGTAATTTGTAAATTATTGAAAAACTATCCCCCTATCCGAAAATAAAAACATCTGTAATTTTTTGTACTTAAAGGTGCAAAATCACCCTATTTTGGTCAAACTTTTATATACATGACATGAAAGCTTATCAAGTCAGTTACA